>WYDI02028752.1:0-17625 GCA_009867235.2 Psittacus erithacus
CTCCCCTCTGGCAGGTTAAAGCCATTCCCCTTGGCCTGGCCCTACAGGCCCTTGTCCAAAGCCCCTCTCCAGGTTTCTTGTTGGCCCCTTTTAGGTAAGAAGGTGTTGAGATAACTCCTCTCAAAGCCCCACTGAACAGGATCTGATCTGAAAACCGGCCTCTTTTCTCTTTTGATACAGTGCAGGGCTTCACAAATGCTGGCTTTGATGTAATGGAAGGGGAGGTCAAGACAACCTCTCTCTGGTGCCCTGCAGTCACAGAGTGACCTAAACCACCCATGGAAACACACCTTGGATAAGCTGTCATTCCTGTGCCCAATCCCACCCACAAATTCCAGCATGGTACTGGGGTTTGAACCTAGTTTCTGGGTGAGAGACCCATAATAAGTGCTCCTCTGTCAGCTGAGACCCCCTCCATGTGCTGCCGGGACAGTGACGTTAGTGCCTGTGCCAGTCCTTTGTCCATCTCTGGACCACTCCTTTATCTGCATCCTGCTCTGAAATCAAGGGACAGCTTGATCCCACTAAAGTACATCATCACACTGCTTAGCAGCATGCTGCCACCATCATTGCTGGTAAAACCCCACCAGCTCTAATGTACTGTGCTCCCATCAAAAGAGGCCCTGGGAGGAAGAAGCCATGTGTTTCCTTTAACCCACAATAAAGCAAAGCAGTTCAAAGAGAAGGGAAAAGGAGGTTAACAATCTCTTTGAAATGTAGGTTCAAATTCCCAGCACGGCCCCACTCAATTACCAGCCAGCACCGTGACACACATCACTGCTAATGGGGAAGAGGAGGGGAGAACATGGTGCAGAGGTCCAGGAGGGCAGTGCTGGGGTAAAAGAACATCACCACAGTGGTGGGAAAGTTTCCAGGGGATGAAATTTGGGTTGTTTCATGCTGATTCATCCGCTTGGGATGCATCCAGAGTGAAGGCTAGACCACTGGAGGGGATAGAGCAGCAGCACATCCCCTACCCATACACCCTTTGTGGCTAGCAATGGGGGTTTGAAGGATGCTCAGCACCTGGCATTGCAGGCTGCTGCTTTCAAGGGGTGCTGCTGTGTGTCAGAATGAACCATTTCTAATGCCATTAATGAAAGGCAGAGCAGGGATGGGGATGGGGCAGGAGGGGGTGGGTTTGTTTTGGCACTGAGGGGTGCGTGCACACAGGCATACAAATGCTAGGAGACAAAGGCTGTGATTAAGGGCCGGTGCTCCCGCTCCCTGCTTATTACAGGAAAGGATTTATCTGATGGCCTAGTTTCAGCTCCACTTTTACACCGTTTCATCAGGTTCCCAGGTCTGCTTGTCCACTCAAAAAGGGAAGGAAGGGGATGCCTATGGGGAAAAAGGGCAGGAATAATGCAGCGGTGCTGCCTCTAGCTACATGCATGGGACAGAGGATGCTGCCCCAAACCTCCCCCAGGGAAGCCAGAGGGATTATGTCCAGCCATGCAGCTTTATTTTCTGGCATGGCACGAGTGCATCCATGCTTTCTAGCCTGGGTGTATGGAACAAACACACTGCCAATAAAAGCCTCCTGCAGAATGGAAGACAGAGAGAGGAGCAGCTATATTTAACAGGGAAGGCACCTACTGCTATGAAGTCTGTCACATAATCAGTCAGCAGGGGATTTCTGTAGGCTGACAGCCAGGAGAAGAAAATGGGAGCTTTTGGATACCAAGAGATGCCCAAAATAAAGAGAAGGTTGTCCTAATGCTACCCTGCGCATGAGGCAGAAGAGGGGAAGCAATCCTTGGTGTCTTTCCCAGTGTGCTGGGAACAGGGGTGAGATGTTGATAACCCTCCAGGAGACACAGCACTGCAAGCAAATGCCAGCTCAGCCACTTCTTCCCCTCCATAACCCTGTCTGTCCTTATTGCCTGGCCTGCACTGAGGTTTTCCTGCTTCTAAATATACTCAGCCTCTCATTAAAATGCCCGTCTTGCTTGCCAGGGCAAATGCATCCGGCCACAGAGCTGAGCTGGTCCTGGAGACAGCAGGAACCTGCAGCTAACCAGCAATCCTGGCATGGGTGGCTGGTCTGGCACCAAGGTTTGGTCCATTGCACCGTGTTATCAAGCTGACAGCAGCTTCAGGGAGCTGGCATGATCAAAGGAGGTGATCCTGCCCCTCTGCTCTGCTCTCGTGAGACCCCATTTGCAGCACTGTGTGCAGTTCTGGGGTCCTCAGCATAACAAGGACATGGAGCTGTTGGAACAAGTCCAGAGGAGGCCACGAGGATGATCAGGGACTGCAGCACCTCCCGTATGAAGACAGGCTGAGAAAGTTGGGGCTGTTCAGCCTGGAGAAGAGAAGCTGCATGGAGACCTCAGAGCAGCTTCCAGGGTCTGAACGGGCTACAGGGATGCTGGAGAGGGTCTCTTCATCCAGAAGGGGTATGGTGGTGTAGGCTAATGATCACAGTCTAATGGGCACCAGAGGAGCAATCGTCTATAGGAGTTAGTGATGGGCTTTTACCTATAGTCCATAATAGTGCTGGGATTAAGATTTGGCCTCTCCTGGACCCATCTCAGAGGAAGTGGATGGAGAACCTCTGCCTCCTCAATCAGAACTTCCTCTTCCTTGCAGCCTGCAGCCCTGCCTGCCTGGATGGAAGATTCAGGCTTGGGAGGAGCGGGAACACTGCAGCTTCCCAGAGGCTGAGGTTTCCTCACTGCGGCTCTGCTTTTATACACAGCACTGAGAAATGCTTAAAATTTAATCTGCTATTTACGAGCAGGCAAAGCCCTTCTGGGAGGTTTCTATTTATTCCTTATTGCAATGGCTTTGCATGATCTTAAACCTCCATGCAGCAGCCCTCGCTCCTCAGAGAGCAGTGCTGGGACTGGACCATGTGTATCTCACTGCTGAAGGCTCTGCAGCTTTCCATGCCATGGCATCACTGCTGCACACATTCATAGCATCATAGAATGGTTTGTGTTGGAAGGGACCTTAAAGCTCATCCAATTCCAACCCCTGCCACAAGCAGGGACACCTTCCACTGGAGCAGCTTGCTCCAAGCCCCTGTGTCCAACCTGGCCTTGAACACTGCCAGGGATGGGCAGCCACAGCTTCTCTGGGCACCCTGTGCCAGTGCCTCAGCACCCTCACAGTAAAGAACATTCACTTCCTTCCACCCCTGGTTGTATGAAACAAGATTATGGACTCTTCTCACATCATCCCCTCTGCAAATCCAGCCTTTCAACCCTAGCAGACCGTGTTGTAGATTGGCCAAATCCATGAAGAGATTCCCCACCATAGACTCACAGAGTGGTTTAGGTTGGAAAGGACCTTAATATCATCCAGTTCCACCCCCTGCCATTGGCAGGGTAGCCTCACACTAGACCATGTTGCCCAAGGCTCTGTCCAACCATCTCTGCCAAGCTTTGGAGCAGGAAATTTGCATTCCCGCTGCCTCAATTGCCATGAGTCCACAATATCCTTTGAATTGACCAGTGAAGCTCTCAAGCCTTTCTGCCAATGAGGACACCAATGAGCCAAACACAGTGGGACAAACCCTGGCCCCAGCTTGCAGATACAATACCCATGAGGCTGGTGGGGCTGAGCAGAGCAAGTCCTGCACGTTGGCCTCAGCAGCTACTGCCATCCCAGCACTAAGGCAATAAACCTGGGGAATGTGGGTTTATTCTCCTCCAAATCACTTTATTATGTCGTGATAAACCACAAAGCCTTACAATGCTGCAGAGGGTCTTTAACATAAACCCAACACACTAACACAGCGATGGGACTTGCCAGCTTCTGCCAAGGCTTGCTTAGCTACCAGCTAGTGTGAGATTACACGAGGAGCACTTGCAGTCTTCGACTGCATTGTCACGTTGGGTTTTCAACTTACCACAGTGGCGTAAAGGCAGTACCTTTGACAGTTTGTGATGTCTGGAACAGTTCATCTATGTAGACTTATAAAATTAAATGACTTCCTTAAAAAAAAACCCTATATTTTCTGCCAGCAGAAAAGAATTCTCTTAAAAAGGCAAAATTCACTAAAAACACCCCTTTCCTCCCAAATTGCCCCCTTCCTGCACTGCAGTTGGTTGCTGCTCACCTCCAAACCCCTGCTTGTGAGCAGTCCCATTGCCTTTTTAAGAAACTCAGTGGGTTTTGTGCCTATGAAGAATGGTTGAGCGTTCCAAAGAGTCAAGAGAGGGGTAAAAAGCTCCAGCACTGAAATGAAAGGGTCAAAAATCCCACCCTAAGGTCCCCAAAGAAAAGGAGATTGATGAAAATGTGGGAGAGTGATTTCAGCACCCAAAGTGAGGTGTTGGCTCCTTTATGGGCACAGTGAGTTTCAACCATCCCTGGAGGCAGCTGCTTTGGGTAAGAGGGTTTCCATTTCAAAGGCCTTTGGGGGAGTGAGGATGATGCCTGAGTTTCTCCCAGCACTCCCAAGGAAGGTTTGGGGATGGGTTTATATCTGCATCATCTTTACATGGACCTCCCTAAATGAGTTTGAGACATTGAAAGTCACCCTCATGGAAGTCTGGGTTTAGAGACCAAGCTGTAGAGAAGCCCAAGCAGGATCCCTATCCTTCCCATTCCCTAGACAGAGCATGCCAAACATGGACCAGACTGCAGGAGCTCCTATAAGCAAGTTGAAGGCTTCACACATAGCACTGAGTTGAGTTGTGCTGCCTTCCCTCATTTCCTCCTGATTCTATCATAGAACATATACCATAGAATTGGGTTGGAAAGGACCTTAAGATCATCCAGTTCCAGCCCCCTGCCATGGGCAGGGACACCTCACACTAAACCATGGCACCCAAGGCTCTGTCCGACCTGGCCTTGAACACTACCAGGGATGGAGCATTCATCACCACTTCTAAAAGTGGGGAAAGAAGAGGGACCAGAGGGGCTCCCCTTTACTTTGCCAGCATCTCAGAAACAAAGGAAAACATGAGCAAACCTCTGAGGACCAAGCTTTCTATCAGATTGCAGTTGGCAGACAAAGAGCTATGGGAGAGAAAGAAAAGCCACAACTCTGGAACTAAAACCCAATGAGATCTTTCCCCTGATAGGCAAAGCGCTGCAGGGACGCAGGCATCAGTGTTAATCCTTCTCCTGGCGTGCTCTGGAGAGTGTTGAAAACTGCCTCACATGCTCCCAGCTGAGCTGCAGATGTTGTGTTCAGATGGGGAACATCCGCATGGAGACAGCTTAGTCTCCCATCCTCTGGGGCTGCGTCTTGGTTTGATAAGGTTGTCACGATGGGAATCCCTGCCCAAGTTTTCATCCAAGCTCTCCCAGAGGAGGAGGAGGGATGTTTATTACTATTTTATGGCAGGCTACATGATCTCTTCACTTTGCAACTCAATTTGCTTCATCAGAGGCTGGTTCCTGGGTGAGACGTGACTATTGGCAAACCCCTCTGCTTCCCCCTTGCTTTGCTGCGCATCGTCTCTGAGCAATGGCCCACTAAGGTTACAAAGAGAGGAGGTGGCCAAGGTTGGTTCTAAAGACATAACGGGAAAACAGGGGGAAAACTGTGGGAAAAGTTCTGGACTCAATGCTCATTGCACACCCATGCAAATACCATGTAAAAACTGGCACATTAGGAGCACCCTGGGTTCAGGTTTGTCTGGAAAGGTTTCTTCAAGACTGAAAGTGCATGACAGGGACCAGGATGCTGCTAATGAAGGCAACATCCAGAAGGCACTTCTTGGGGAGTAACAGTTAATATGAAAGGATGCTGCATGGGTTTGTAAGCAAGCAGCTACAGGGTCAGTGCATTTTGGTGTGGAGAGAAATGACTTCGTTTTGGGACACAAAAGACTCCTCTGCCCTGGGACCTGCAGAGCAGCTTGGTCCCATTGTCCAGCATCACCACTCTTGAGCCAAGGGGCTGTATGCAGGACCTCAAGGGTAAAACCTGGAGCATTGCAGATGACATAGGCCAGGGTTTGAGAGTTTATAAAATCCACAAACAATCAAATATTGGCTTATACAAATATATAAATTATTGGCAGTCTTACAAAAGGCACACTGCAAACCATCTCAGTCCGATCCTGTACAAATCCCATGGCCCCCCACCCTCCCTTCCCCACCTTCTCCCCAGCTTTCATCACAAAACATAAGGTGCCGCTGCTACGGATCCGTGGCTATCATGGCAATTGAGGACCTCTTTTTTGGTCAGCCCGATTTGTCGGTGGTACTGTCCTTCTCTGATGGTCTTAAGACACTGTATGTTCTTCCCCAAGGTGATGCTTTTGATGGAAGGCAGGTATTTCAGCACAGTCTTTGGCAAGGACGACACGCCTGTGCCAGAGAGGTTGAGCTCTTGTAGGGAGTTCAGCCCAAAGATCACTTCAGCAGTCAGTGACTTCAGGTTGGGATTGTTGGATAAATCCAGTACTTGGAGGGCTGATAGCTCCTTGAAGCTATAAGGAGAGAACTCTCCCAAGCCACGCAGACCACTGAGGGATAAATGAATCAGATCTTTCAGCCCCATGAAGTCTCCTTTCTCAACCTTGACTATGGGGTTCCCATCAAGATTTAAGTATCGGAGAGGGATGCCTTGGAGGTTTGGCACAGATGTTAGCCTGTTTCCAGAAAGATTCAAGTTCTGGATATTTGGGATGCTCTTTTCACGGTGTCTCGTTATTGTGCTGAGCATATTATTGGATAGATCCACATTCAAGGGTTTTCCTTGACCTTTTGAAGCAAAAACGTCCATCGCTATATCCGAGAGCTTGTTATTGCTCAAATCTATGTCACCCAAAGGAGAACTGGAGAAACAGTCCTCCGGAAGGACTTCCAAAGAGTTATGACTCAGGTCCAAGGACTCCAGGTATCGAAGCCTGGAGAAGGTTGTGGAGGAAATCTTGGCAATTTTATTGTAGCTCAGGTCAAGGCTCACCAAGGTGGTGTATCCAGGGCCAGTGAGCTTCGATTCATTGATCGTTTCCAGTTTGTTTGATGATAGATCCAAGTAGGAGGTATCCAGAGGGATTGGGACGGGAACAATGTGTGAGCCTATTCCGCTGCAGTCCACCTTGGTTAGGCTAAAGCTGTCAAAGAGACCAAAGCTTTCCACTTCGCAGTGGCAGCCAGGGAAGCAGGTCTTGGTAGTACTGAAACAAGGAAGGAGAAGCAGCAAATTGAACCAGGATAGGACCTGCATTGTTGACCTGGAAAACAAGATGATAAGAAAATAGATTTAATTGCTGTAGATGTGTAACAAGTTGTGCAGTATTCTCTTCTGTCTTTCCAAATGGATAGATTAAGTGTACCCTTAAATAGCATGGATGTCCCAAACACCTTATTTTTCGTGTTATGAACCCCAATGGGAACTTAATGGGGAAAGCAAATTGGGTCAACAGTCTTGAAGATATAACCAAGTTAAGAAACAACAGGAAATCAGCTGTGAGAACAGTAAGAACTTGCCTATCAGCAAGATCTATCCTTTTGAGTGGCCCACAGAAGAAGCTAAATGACAGCTCAAACACTGAGTCATTTTATAGCCTGACAAACTTCAGCACACAGAGGTCTTCATGTCAGGGCATGCATTTGGGAGTCTTGCACTGAGAGGTTAGAGAAATCATTTAGGCTGTGCATCCAGTGGGAGCCTTAGGTGTCCAAAAGCCTTATCAGGAAAGGAAAAACCAAAGCTCCATTCAAACTTCCTGTAGATGAGAGAGATAACAGCATCATCAGAACATCACCCAGGATGAACAGCTAGAAAGGAGCTGCCTTCTGCCCAAATGAGCTGCACATCTCCTTTGCTTAGACTTCAGATGCTACTATAGAAGTGTTTAGGTAGGTAAGATCATTGCTTCACATCAGATGGCTAAACCCAGTGCTCCTCAGGCTGGTGGCAGGCAGGAGAGACCGCATCCCCTTGGCTCCTCGCCTGATGAAGCAGAGGAACTAAGGACCACTCAGGCTAACCCAGACTCTGCTGTGGTGGGCTCAGCCTCCTCCACAGGCATTAAGTGGAGAGAGTCAATTTGTGTCATACAGAGCCTCTGGGGAGGCTTTGCTAGTTACATTAAGAATTGGCTGTGATTAACAATGGCAGCGAGCAGGGAGCTCTCTCTGATTCTCTGGCTTTGAACTTCCTCCACCTAAGGTGTTTCTGTCCCTTCATCATCACAGACGAGGGAGGAAGAGAGATGATGTGCACCTCACTGGCCTCTTCTGATCGCATCCTAACAGCTCCTCCACACAACTGTGAGCAGCAGTGATTTCAACAGCCAGCCAAAACAGCTTCAGCTCTGCATCTCTGGAGGGGTTAAACAGGAGCATGACAGCATCCCACAGGTCAACAAGGGCTGTCCTCTTTGGTTCCCATTGCAGTCACGGCGGACAGCTCCTCATGCTTTACAAACAAGGCCTCCAGGAGGCCAGCAATCTCCCCCCAAACCAGACAAGCAGACCCATCACTGCTCACTGTCTATGCTGCTGGTGACAGAGAGACCCACGTGCCAAGCGCTCCTTTAACCAAAGAAAATAAATCCCTTTTAAAATGCACGTCCCCATCCCCATCTCAGCCCCCCTGCTCTCTGTTCTCACCTTTCCTGCTGCTGCTTAAAAGCACTTCTATTAACTTCCTCGTGGCATCACCTTTCCCATACCCCCTTTGATCTGGCTGAGGCGCCTTCCCCACAGCCCTCGCACCTTCCCAGGGCCATTTCCTAGAAGCTCACACTTCATCCTCCATCACAAAGCCTTTGGCAGCAGTTTCTCTCCCTTTCCAGCATTGGCTTTGCTCTCCTTCCCAGGGGTTACTTGCCAACGTGTAAAAGAAGCAGAAAGGGGAGAAAAGCACTGCAAAAACACTGTCCTGGTCACTGATAGGACTTGTCTGGTGGCAGCTCCCAGACCTCCTGTAAATAGAGAGCAGAGATTGGGACTCTGGCCAACGCGCCTGCAACCGGAGCCTCGCTAGAGGCCAACGCGCAGTCCTCTGGGGTGCATCATTGTATGGAAACAACAGATCAGAAAGATGAGCCCCAGTCCCAGCCCATCTCAACTGTTTCTTAAGCAAACACATACGCGTGCAGAGGGGACACGGGTAGAGCTCCTTTCTGCAGACACATCTCCAGATAGCCCTTCCTTAATGGCATCAGGGCTGATCTCTGGTTCTGCTCAGGCAGACCATAACTTGCTCCCTTCTGCAGTCCCTTCTAGATTAAATACACCTTTTTGCATGAAGCTGCGTTTGGAATGCACTGAAATGTTTCATTACCAGGGGAAATTACAGCAGCGGGGAGCTCTTTGGAAACTGAAAAAGCAAAACCTCAAATGTTAATGACTCACTACAGGGAAGCACCTGCACTAATGTCAGCTCAGCCTCATGACAGGCTGAGGGAGCTGGGTTTGTTCAGCACAGAGAAAAGAAGGCTCAGGGGAGACCTTATCCCCATGTGCCAGGAGTTAAAGGGTGGCTACGAAGAAGATGGAGACTCCCTTTTGACAAGAAGCCCCATGGAAAAGACAAGGGGTGATGGGGAAAAGTTAATCCCGGGAAGATTCCAACCGGACACAGAGGGAAATTTTTCCCATTGAGAACAAGCAGCCATTGGAATAATCTCCCCAGGGAAGCAGTGACTCCCCAGCATTGGACACTGTTAAGACTGGGCTGGACAGGGCGCTGGGCATCCAGTCTAGGTCATGCTTTGCCAAGAGAGGTTGGAGCAGATGATCCTTGATGTCCCTTGTAGCCTTGGGTTCTGTGATCCCATGATACTGGTGTTTCTTCTCTCAAACCCTACCCAGTAGCTATTCCCACCTGATGTCTCAACAGGGAAAGTGTCTCCTAAATGTTCCTTGAAAAGCCCAGCTCAGTTCCTCATGGCATCCTGTTGGCTCTGGTGGGAGCTGGATCAATTCCCAGCAGGTCCAAAGGCAGTGTGGGACTTGGCTTTCTCAGCACTGCTAAGACCTTCATGAGCTCCTGCTGGGACGCTGGAAGAAAAGCAAGAGGGGGATCTCCAAAGTCCTATTTTAATTGGGAACAGGCTTTTTAGCAGGGCCTGTAGCAGCAGGACAAGAGGTTTTAAACTAAAAGAGGGCTGATTCAGACTAGATATAAGGGAGAAACTTTATCATGAAGGTGCTGAGGCGCTGGCACAGGGTGCCCAGAGAAGCTGTGGCTGCCCCATCCGTGGCAGTGTTCAAGGCCAGGCTGGACACAGGGGCTTGGAGCAAGCTGCTCTAGTGGAAGGTGTCCCTGCCCGTGGCAGGGATTGGAACTGGATGAGCTTTAAGGTCCCTTCAACACAAACCATTCTATGATTCAATGAACTGAATCAAAGCCAGAGCTGGGCTTCAATACGCGTTTTGACAAGGGAATTCCATTCCCAATCAGCTACAGAAATGATCCCCAGAAGTGGGCAGGCAAAGTGATTCCCCGTGTAACATCCATTGCTCCAGCCTTCAGTAAAGGCACAACATTACACAGCTGAAATGCAGGACATAAAGCTCAGCTTAGGTATTTGCACAACATCTATTGCCTCTTCCCTCCTCCAGCACTGCCCCAAATACTCCCTTACTGGCTTGCAATTGCTTTGCTGATGAGCTGCAATCCATTACTACCAGCTAAAACTCCCTGATGGAGCAGCATGAAGCATTCATAGGCAAACAGGCCACTTGGCCAATAGCTCTGATAAAAGATAGGAGAAATAAAGGCACCAGTGGTCTTCCACTCCAAGAAAAGAGCCTCCTGCATTGCCAGATAATCAAGGAAGAGCTTAGTCAGGTCCAGGCATGCTTTGTCATTGCTTGGAGCAATCAATAGTGCTCTTTGAAACGAGGAAAGAAACACACTGCAGGCATTTACAGTTCATCTGTGTACAGCATGCATTTGAAACCACATCAAATTGCCTTTGGATTGCTGCCTTCGAGCTGCTCTGTTGATACAGGCAGGAAGCCAAGGTATCCCCTTGTAAAAGGGAGATGAGTTATCCTGCTGAAGCACAGGGGACATTCACCTGGAGGAAACACCATGGGTTAGAAAACACTGGCACCAGCACTTGGGATAGTACTGGGAAAGCCATCAGGAGAAAGCAGCCCTTGGGCTGGTTCAGCCATTGACTGTTTCTATAGCTGTTGTGGTGTGGAGATATCCCAGGGGTAAAACAAATGAGGTCTGGGGGGCTCATTGTACCCACTGATTCCAACAGGAGCTGTTGGGATGCAGCATCATCCCCCACGTTTCAGGTACCCGAAGTGGCTGCAGGCCTCTGGTCTTTCTATCTTCCTCATCCTTTCTGCATGGCAAATATCCTGAGACAACCCCAGAGAGACCCAGTGATGGACCAAGCTCCTAGCAGCTAGGGTGCCAACCTTCTCCCCGAATCCCACATCCCTCCCTGAGCCTGCAGATGCTTCAATGCATGACTCCTTCCTGCTCTCCTCATCCCCTGCACTGTTGTGTAGCAGGACATGGGCAGAAACCTCACATTGAGGTTTCCCCTGCCAAAAAAATACCCATTAAAATCTGATTTGAGAACCAGACTGCAGGAAACCCACGACTCAGCTGATGGTCGAGGAGTGCTGTGGGAGAGAGGAAAGCCTTGTTATGGTGCTGTTGCCAATTCACACTTCTCACTGCACTTGATTTCCTCCTTCTCTTCCTTAAAGACTTTTCTCACTAGTCTTCCTCTATCCAACCAAGGGAGATGTGCTAACACATCCTGCCTTGGATGGAAGCTCATTGCTCAGGGACTGGGCTCCCCCACCTTTGGCTATGCAGAGATGAGGAGGATGCTACCCAGGCTTCCTCCAGTTGTCCTGGCAACCACCAAGCTGGAAATCCCTATAGGCAGAAATCAGGGATTAATTAAAAATAGGAAGGGGAGATGTTTGAAAGTTTATTGTTTGGTGGGAGTCAAGAAAGGGACACCTCATTCCTCAAGCTGCACCTCTCAGCTTCCCAAGGCATCAGCTGAAATGCAGCTGGAGTCATGGATGAGGACCTAAAGTCACCACATGAAGCTTAAGGCGTGTAAGTAAGAAGCGCAGAAACCCCAAGTTGTATCTACAATGGTGTGAAGTGAAATAAATTGCTTCAGAAGGAGACGAAACCCACCTAAGACCAGATCCATCCCTGGAATGGCCCATCTCTCCCTTGTCCATGGTGGAACATGATACCCAGTCTCCCTTTGGTACAGCTTCCCACCCCATCCCTGGCTGTATATTCCAAACCCAAGTCCTGTCCAGCAACAGTGTGCACCCAGGATGAATCAGTTCAGCTCACTTACCCAGGAAAACCCTAATCTTCCTTTTTCTCCTTTGGTGGGACAGTTTTCCAGCAAATCAGGCTGCCCAGCCACAGGTTTACCAGCTCTGACCCAGGAATCAGGAAACCAGGACCTGTATTTTCCACAGCAACCCACAATAAGAGTAGATCAGGTATGACAGGTATTCCCCATCCCTGGCAATGTTCTGTGCCAGGTTGGACAGGGCTTGGAGCAGCCTGCTGTAGTGGAAGGTGTCCTTGCCCGTGGCAGAGGGTTGGACCTGGATGAGCTTTAAGGTCCCTTCCAACACAAACCACTCTGTGAATCTATAACATGAATCTATGCATTTCTAAGGACAGATCCTGCTCATTTCCAAGTGTCCTGCTAATGTGCTGCTGGGTTAATTCTGGATGAACAGCAAATAGAGCAACCTTTAAAGGGAAGAGGCAAAAAAGAAGGGCTGCAAATCCACGCATCCCAAACAGAGCTGCTGTTCGAGCAAAGGATGGAGGAGTTGGATTCATTTCATTAGGAGGAAAATCTGGGGATCGTCTTCTGCCTCTTGCATCAGCCAAGTGAAGGAAAAGCAGAGCCTTTACAGCGAGGCCACAAGGCCCGCTTGGCTGCAATCACTGCTGGGGGCAGGGGAAAAGGAAAGTTATTGGGAAGTGAAACAAGCTGCATAGGCTGATAGAGGCCATAAATCCTCCAGGCAGGAAAACAGAAAGAGATAGTTGGCTCTTTCTCTCTTTAAATACTTGGGAGGCTCTGGGATGCAGCTGGGACCGTGGCTCCAGAGCATCAGGATGGTCCCGAGTGGCTTCTCCAACCACAAAATTACTCCAGACACCTTTCCTTTCCCCTCCTCCCATTAATTACTCTGTAAAATAAGGATAATTACTGAGTAAAGCGCAGCTCTAGCAACAGCTTCAATTTTCCAGTGCGGATTCTCCCAGTCTGAGGCCAAATTACACCAGAGATGCAATCACAGCCCAGTCTTCAGATCCCATAGGCCAATGCGAGCAGGCAGCAAAACTAGCTCAAACCAGCCTATGACCAGAGACTATTAATCCCTCAATTCGCAGGCACACACCCCTCATATGATGAAGGAATTGCTGCTGACAAGGTTACTGGTTCTTATTTGTGCGTGTGTGAATCAGTTGAAAGTAAAGGTCATCCAGGCTTTTGCTCTGCCTGCTTCAGACAGGCTCTTCCTCCCTACATACCTGCAGCAAAAAGCTGCTTTTGCCCCCTCTATAAAGCTTATTAAAGCAATTAGTGCTTCCTCACAGAGGAGTCTTGGTGTGAATGGCAACAGGGCTTTCTAACCCATATGTTAGCTTGTGTTGTTTGCTGGGTTTGGGGTACGCTGTGCAGAACTGGTCCTGGTTTTATACTCAGTGTTGTGGTGTATTGGATTTAGGGAGAGGAGAGGTAGTGAGAATCCAAGTATCTGCTGTTTCACTTTGATCCTGTATTTGCTTAGATCACAGAATCAAACTGGTTTGGATTGGAAGGGACCTTAAAGCTCATCCAGTTCCAACCCCTGCCATGGGCAGGGATGCCTTCCACTAGAGCAGCTTGCTCCAAGCCACGTACAAACTAGCCTTGAACACTTCCAGAGATAGGTTTGGGGGAGTTTAGTGGAGTTACTCTAGGTATCAATGACAGCAGGGTGAGAATGAGCCCCTTGGCTCTTCTAAATTCAGCTTGATTTCATGAGCCCTCCATCAGGACCCATTGCACAAGTTGCTTGTAGGTGATCAGTTATGACCCATGACATGGGATGGTTTTATCAATGGGAAGTGCAATGCTGCTTAAAGAGGAGTCATTCACAATTACCCATCAGGATATAAAGAAGGGGATATGCAACCTGGTCCTCTCCTTCTCCTCACCTTATTTCTCCCCCATTCCAAGCATTGGGATGGGGAGAGACTCAGCCACTGGGACGGTGGCTTTAGCCCTTGTGGTTCAATGTAAAGAGACACCGAGGGCCTGAACAGGAGATAAATAACCCTGCAGGTGCTGAACACTTTTTACTCCATCTTCCTGCTCACTGGGGAAAATCAAAATGAAATGCAGGGAATGAAGACAAAAAAAAAACAAGGAAGAGAAAAAACCTCTCTATTAATTCCTTTCTGCTTTAATGATTTCTAATAACGGATGTAAAAGCACCTCCTTTGCATTCAGCCAAGAGCTCCACTACCGAAGGAGAACTTGTCAGCAAGTAATTAACCCAGTGGTATCAGGAATCTACACTACCAGGCTATGGAAAAATAAGATACAATAGGCACCAAAGTGGTAATGGAAAGAAAAAGTCATCTCTGCTTCTGCAATGCGGAGATGTGGTTGTGCTTAAGGTGGACCTTAAGGGCAGAGTGATGGGGATGGGTGGGCTCAGGATGGGATTTATCCCCCTTAACTGGGGGGGCCCAGGGATCACAGGAGGTAGACAAATCAAGGGGATCTTGAGCCAGTGGTTTATTTGCTGTGGGAGGTGCTTTGGTCCTGTTCAAGTGATTTTAAGAGGAGACAGAACCGCTATGGATGAGGATAAGGTGCTGCTCCCAGATACGGACACGAGCCCTATTGCTCTGTATGAGCAATGAGATGTGAATCTCACCAGGAAACATGGAATTTGGGTTGTGGACAGCCAGAAGGGGCAAGGACACAAAAAACAAGACACCATTCCTCATTTTCCCCAGATTTCCATTATCCCCATTCCCTTTTTCTCAGCTCCGGACATAAACTACTGAGCCAAAACCACAGCGATTATCCAGCATCCCGCCCATCCTTCAGAGAGACTTTCATAGCTGTTACAAGGATGGGTTGGATAAGACTAGCAAGAGCAAAGCCAAACTGTTAAGCATCAGAATCATTTCACAACCCCAAAGCCAAACCCAAGCAGCCTCTCAACCCATCATAGGTTGCAGAAAAGACGGATCCAGATGGAACGCTCCAAACCCTACAGCTTCACACTGTAGTTTGTTTCCAAACATTTGCCATCCCTTGCTCTGGCTGAAACAGCCTCTGCTTTATTGGGGTCTTTAAGTCGAAAGAAAGATATGATGCTTTTTTTATATATAAAACAATTGGAGGGACCTATTAAAATAATCTTTGCTCCAACTGTTCGTGTCACAAATCCCATCTGCTTTGCAAGAGGCAACAGGTAATTTATCACCCCAGTGTTTAAACAGCTAAGAGCTTACTCCCTCGGTGCAACCTCCCTCCTCCAGCATTCCCTCATTCCCCCTGCGAAGGAGGAAATCAAAGGGTGGTGTATTTTGGGCTCTGACAAAAGGAAACCTGTGCTGGCAGGTCTGCCAACCCACACAGTGAGTTCCAGCTGATTCGCATCCATAGCTGAAAGATGGACAATTTCTGCCGCCCCAAGAGCTACGTGCTTCCAAAAGCCACATCTGGGAAGCAAAAAACCAGATCAACTCCCAGGAATTTCCCCCTCGAGTAGGGAAAAAGTCGGTGCCATCTCCAGCATGGGCAAATTGGATCACTGCGGCACAAAAATCCCCCTTCCCTGCTGAGCCCAGGAAGCTGTCAGGTTAACAGCAGTTTTATTGGGGTGGGGGAAAGGGTCTCCTGTGGCTTCTGGAAGCAGTTTTGCTCACCAGCCTCATGCTGAGCTGTGCTTGTGCCCGGAGGAGGCGTTCCTGAAAGGAAATGAAGTTTGCCAAGCCTTTGGAGTGCTGCAGGCAGGGAAATGCATTGGAGCAGCGTGGCACCTCCTGGCAGCACTATGGGGGATTCATGGGGTTTGATGGGGTTTGAGTATCCCAGCCCCACCATTGCCTCTTGGCTATGCCAGATGAAGGATGCCTCAAATTGGGAGCGTCGGTGGCGGCACACCAGTTCTAGCAGCATGGGATGCAAAGGATCAGACAAGGGATGCAGGACCTCAGGGCTTCCTTCTGCTCCAGCATCACCCCAAATCCCTGTCCCCTCAATGAGCCCTGATTCTGATCTTCCCCCTTTTCTTTCTCACCATAAGCATTTCCAAGAACAGGAGATCTCACTGTCCCAGCTCTCACTGAGCACAACAGAGACCTCATCTCAGCTGGGAACACAAATATTTTCTTAACCTCCTCAAACTCTGCCCAAATAGGATCTTTTATCATAAACCCAGTGACACATCCCAGAATGGGAGTGCAAATGAGTTATTTTGGCCCAAGCAGGAGGACAGAGCAGCCCTTTGGCTTGGCACTTCATAGCAAAAGGAGACTTTTATACTGATTTTTAAGCCAGCTCTAATGTGTTTTGCTGTAGAGGGACTTGGTGAAGCCATCAGCAAATCCCCTTGCCCCATCAGCACCGATGCTCAAGGCCTCACAGTGATGCCCAGAGGGAGGCTGTGAGTACTCAGGCTTTACTCAAATCACAGCACTGTCTGGGAGGATTAAACCCCCCTTCTTCAGGGCTGCATATCCCTCTGCAAAGGATCAGTTTGGAAGCGATAGATCACAGCTTCATCTGCAAAGTCAGGGTTGCACACGCTTCCCCCTTCTCTTAGACCATTTGTGGTGTCAGAGCAAGGAGGTGATGTGAATGTTTAAAGCATAAACCAACCGAGGCCTTATTTCTTAGCTGGTCAATTACTGAAAGCTGAAATGATCCTAGCAAGGTTCTTCTATAGCTTCAGCCCTTGATGAGGCTCTCCCACAGCTTACCCCCAACCAGTTCCTGTGCCAGCTCCTGCAATGACAATACTTTATCAGAGCACTCCAGCTCCCAGGGACATGATATAACACAAGAGGAATGCACTCGGGACAGTGAGAAACACTCAGAGGTGCAGTACAGGAGAGGAAACCACTCACCCATCATGGACGTTTCTGTTAACAGAGCCATGGCTATGCCCAACTGGGGAATGCCACATGCAACACATGTTCCTGGAATGGCACATACAATGTCCCATCCCAGGAGAGCACAGGCTGCAAGGACCCACCAGCAGCTGTCTGGTCCATGAGGGAAAGGCCTGATATCTATGGATGCACCCCATGTTCCTGACTTGGCTTACATTTGGTCACACCGGTTGGCTGCAGAAGGACCATGATGCATGGATGGACATGGTAGGTTCTCCTGGAGAGGATGAGCCGGGTGAGGGGAAGGAAAGAAGCAAGAGAGGGAGAAGGGGTGGCGCTGGAGGAAGAGAAAGCATCCCAGGGTGATGCCTTTGCCCCTCCTGGTGAGACACAGCCTGTCAAGACTGAGTAGCTCACAGCATCCCAATCATTCCAGTGTGACCAGCAAGTTGAAGGAGGTGGTTCTACCCCTCTGCTCTGGGGAGACCCCACTTGCAGCACTGTGTGCAGTTCTGGGGTCCTCAGCATAACAAGGACATGGAGCTGTTGGAACAAGTCCAGAGGAGGCCACGAGGATGATCAGGGGCTGGAGCACCTCCTGTATGGAG
>WYDI02028756.1:0-12415 GCA_009867235.2 Psittacus erithacus
CCCCGATCCCAGCTCTGAGTCCCCATCCCCAGCACTAATCCCTCCCCAGTGCAGCTGCGCAGACCCCAGCGCTGACCCCCCCAGCAGTGCCCCCGCCGCTCGGTTCCCCCAGCCCAGCCCCGCACCTCTCTCCGCCGCTGCCGCCGTCCCGCTCCCAACTCCGGCCCCGGCTCCGCGGCGCCGGCGGCACCGCCCCGCGCAGGACCGCCCGGGAGAGGCGGCGCTGAGCCGAGCCCCCGCCCCGGGAGCGCCCCGGAGCCGCCGCTGCGTCCCCGCCGGGCAGCGCTGCCGGGATCGGTGCTTCCAGCCTGAGCCTCCGGGGCTCCCTGTTGAGGTAGCGCCAGGCAGGGAGAGAGCTGCGGGGGCTCCGATCCCCCGCTTCACGTAGGACCGACAGCAAAGCTCACCCGTGCTTTGCCCTCCAACCAGGAATGCCCCATCCATCCAGGCATCAGTCAGGGAGATGCTTTCCCCCCATGACGTTACTGATGACAGAACCAAGAGCCCCACTTCACGAGGCAACCTCTTCAAGTGATGCAGACCCCGGGGGAGGGGGGCCATCACCCGAACTCCATCGGACCCCCTCCGCACTTCCACATGCTGCCTGCTCGAGGAAAGCACCATTTCCCACCATAACAGACACAGCAGGCATGCAAGGGACAGGCCCTACCCACAGCATCGCAGTTCCCCTGGCAGGAAGGGCTGTGGCACAGCAGGCCCCGCACCAAGGTGACCTCAATGACACAGAGAGGGTTTCATCTGCTCTTACCCACCAGAGGCTGTCAGCAGGGAAACCATCAGCTTTTTCTTCCCTCCATTCCCTTGTCTATATTCAGGTGCTGCCTGCAGCAGCGAGGAAAACCAGGCTGGTACCTGCAGTTCTCAATGCTTACCCAAACCCAACACAGCACTCACCAGCCAGGTCCTATTTTGGGTCACTGACCAGCCCTGCAAGCCTTCCCTATGAGCTTGGCAAGCCCCAGGCTGCTCCAACTCCAACAGTGGGGTTCCTACTCCCATGGGATCTGTGCAGTACAGAGGGCAGAGGAACAACAGCTCACATGGCTCTGCCTGGGTCTATTTGCTGCCATGCCTGCCTACACCAATTAATCAGGGCTAATTGGCTTTTAGGTAAGTCTTCATTACAGGAGCTCTGAAAGAGAGACTTTGAAGTGGGGCTGCAAGTGGCAATACCTTTATTTAAACACACTGTGCCACACCAGGACAGGCTCCTGGCCTCTGTATCCCTCCTGCTCCCTTCAGCACAGATGGCAATAGGTTAAATTCTCAGTGGATAACTTTCACTTCCCATTAAGGGCACCCAGTTTATTTACACCCGATTACAGAAGACAACATTCACCAAAGGTGACACATGACAAGAGCTGGCTGCACTCAGCAGCAGCACGACACAAAATACTGGTGCCATAGAGCCTTGCCAAACCAAGGGACCATAGCCCTGCTCTCCCCATCCCCGCACTGCCAGGATGAAGCATTCCTCCTGTGATGAGAGGATGCAAAGCTCTGAGAGGTTCAGGAAATGCACCCTCCAGGATAAAGGTTGCATAATTCAAAATAAGACCTTGTGCAGGGGTCAGGACTGCTGCAGCTCTGCTCAGAGCCAGCTTGGAGATTATTAAGGAAAAGGAAGGAGTTGCCTTTCCCCCATTCCAGTCACAACCAAGCTGCTTTTCTTGTGGGCTTTCAGCCCTCAGCTAAGCAGATCCATGCAGCAGTTCCGCTTGCCTGAATAGGGCTGCTGCTCTGCGGCCAACTGCAGCTCAGCTTAGAACTACTCAAAACTATAAACATATATTCATACAATCTCCCCACACTAAGACTCAGACATTTTCCAGCTCAGCTCCCCAGTTAACAAATAATTGGCTCCAGAAACAAAGCAGTGACCCAAGGCATGAAGAGGGGTGGGAGCAGAACCCATGGCACAGCCAGTGCAAGTGCAATAGCTCATTCCCTCCCAGGGGCTCTTTGTGCACTGCAGTGATGGAGCACAGCCCCATCCTCCCAAACCGGTGACTAAGACAAGGTGCAGGGCTGGGATGAAGGTGTGAGGGGCTGGAGAGGACAAGCACAAAACTGGGATGTCAGTCGTGGGGCTTGTCCATCACTACACCACCCACAACAGCACTTAGTATTGCCTTCAGCAGAGCTTCACCCACCACAGCCCATCCCAGCCCCAGCAACAGCTTCAGTGTCACAGGATTGCAGCAGCAGGCACACACTTCTCCAGGTACAAGTACTCCACCAGCCCAAGGGCCACTGCACGCTGCTGGAACCAGTGCACTCAGGGTGAGGTGCAAAGGATGCCCCAGGAAGCCAGGGAGCCTTTTGGCTCTTCACAGCAATCAAGTAAGTAGCAGCACAAAAACCATTCCTCCACACCAGTCCCAGCCTCTGTCCAAGGCCCCTCCATCTCACTCAGGGCTGCGCTCACACAGGTGGAGAGGGATGCTCTGAGCAAGGGCGTAGACAGAGGCTCCAGGTTTCTTACTCTTCTCACAGTTGGCTCAAGGAAACACGTGCTTGCGGGAGAGGTGGCCCCAGGGCAGCACCAGTGTCCTGTGCATCTCCATGCACGCTGCCCTGGGGTCATTGAGAATCACGTGTAGTTGCCTGGGCCACCCAGAGGGATCACAAAGACAGAGATGTCATCACCAGAGCCCAGTTTGTCGTTAGACAGCCGCCAGCCCCGCTCCTTCAGCACCCCCCTGGACCGCACCACCAGCTCCTGGGCCACCACGGTGTACCTAGGGGCAGAGCACAGCGTGGCTCAGCAGTGAGCGCAGCCCGGAGGGATGCAAGGCCACAACCCTGCTCCAAGGAGCAAGGCCAAGGGGAGTGCAGGACATGCTCATCCCCCTGCCTACTCGCAGCTTACCTGCATGGGTCATTGGGCTCATAGCTCCTTAGCACCTCCATCACCACACCAGCCACCTCCTTGTCATTGGTGACATCCCAGAGCCCATCGGTGCCCAGGACCAGAACATCATCAGGGCAGTGCTCGTACTGTGTGAGGTCGTAAACCCTGACCTGGCAAGCAGCAGGGCAAGACACAAGGGTGAGGGGCAGAGAAGATTCTCATTGCTCCAGCCACGACAGGAACCCCTGGGCACAGAGCAGCCAGGCTCACCTCTGGGAAGCAGGACAGGAAAGGCTTGATGTGGATGTTGGAGCTGAATACCTTGAGGTCATGGTCTCCCAGACCCCGCGTCACCCCAATCGTGGCCATCACCCGAGCCTGAAGAACAGTGAAATCAGAGGAAAACTTTAAGCTGCTTCATCTCCACCTCCATTCCCAGCTGAGAATCGGTGGCTTTGGAGCGGTGACAGCACACGCAGAAACAGGCTGGAAACCCCCAGATTCAGCAAGAGCAGGCAGGAAGTGACCCCCACACAGCTCCTGCCACAGCACTTCACCTTTTTTCCTTCCCCGTAGATAAGTGGAAACTTCAGATCATCCTCTTCTATCTTTTTGTAAGCCCTGGTTAAAATAAGCCCAAGACAACGTGTCAGCAGGAGGCGGCTTCCAGCACCTCCCCTGCCTGCTCAGGACACAGCACCCCCAGGGACAAGGACTGCTCAAGACATGGGTACCCAGAGTGTCAGAGCCCTGCTTCCCATGGGAGTGATGCTGACCCAGGCAGAGCAGGACCCCCGCACTGGCCCTCAGCACAGAGCCTGCAAGGCGGTTTAGGGGTTACCAGCCATTCATGTCCTGGTCTCTGTACAGCATCTTCCTCCCCAGCTCCTTGGGCTGGATCCTGCGAGGGAACTCGAGGTGGGTGAACTCCTTCCCCAGCAGCTCAGGCCTCAGGAATGCCTGTAGGAAGAAGCAATGGCTCAGTTGAAGGGCTGGGAGAGCAGGATCCATGGATCAGCGCCTGCCTCAGCAGCCAGTACTGCCCCCAGCACCAGGCATGGGACCTGCCAACCTGTTGGGACCTCAGCTATGGCATTTCACAGTGGGGACATCATCAACTGCTCTGCTGCAACTCAAACAGGGGGTGGTAAAGCAGCTCCAAACCACACATCTGTGCTACGCTCAGAGCACAGCATGAGCTGGGCACTGCCACGCCAACACCCAGCAAGAAGGTGAAGCTTTTGCATGGGGAGTTTTGGGAAATAAGGATCTCTGAAAGGGATCAAACCCCAGCAAATTCCAGGAGAAGCTGGAATTTGCCCAGAGGAGTCAGAGCTGCAATGCTCCCAGGCTCAGCACAGGGCATGGCACCCGCCTGAGGGAAAGAGCTGATGGGTCTTTCAGAAACCATGACCTGGCTGTGATAAGGGACAAGCAGCAGCATAGAGCCCCTTCCCAGAGCAATCCAGGGCCTCCTGGAGCACAGACTGGGAATAGGGACAGCACTGGAAGATGCAGATGGAGGAAGAAAAAGCAAAAGAAAGGAGGAGAGCCCTGGGGAATACAGGAGGCTTCAGTCAGAGGCATGGAGAGCCCCATCCTCCTCCGGGGGGCTCCGAGCATGGGCACTCTGCAGTGGAGCAGGCGCATGCCTGGCTCCTGCCTGCACCCTGCCCACTGCAGCCGGCTGGAGGAGATCCTGCTCCCAGCAGTTTCCTCCTGTGGCATTCCAAAATAGTCATGAAAAAACACCCTAGTGTTTTTCCAAGCCAGGAAACGGCATCCAGAGAGGCCTCCTCCAACAGCCGCCGCCTCCTCTGCGCTGCCATCACAGAGCTCTTTATAACCTTAAGAAGTGTCCCTGTGTGGCACAGGGGGGTTGCCCAGGCCAGGCAGGAGAAGGAGCTTTCAAGATGAAAGCTCGAAACCCACTGGCACACGTCAGCTCCCTGCCTCCCCAGGGAGCAGCCAGGGAAGAAACTAGGACTCACTCCTTGGAGCCTGTGAGGGAGCAGGAGGGATGGAGGGAGCAGAGCTGTGCTCCTCCTCCTGGTCACTGCACCAGCAGCCCAGCGCTCCTGCAGCAGCACAGGTTGCTCCCCCTTCCCGGGCAGCAGAAGGTCAAGATGGGCCAAACTGGCTCCATGCAACAGTACCAAACCAGCCCCATGCTGAGAGCCCAGGATCCCCAAGCCATGGCCAAGCCAGACTCAGGCACAGCCCCTCATGCCGACCCTGCAGCAAAGCAGGGCTCCACCACCCATGAGATGCCCCATACCAGTGAGCCAGGGCAGCTCTATGTCCCAGCACCTCTGGGCAGCCCAGAGCACACTTGATGGACAAGTGCCATCAGCAGGTCCCAGCTTCAGGGCTGCCCTCAGCCCCTGGAACCCCACCAAGAAGGCAGCACAGGGGCTGGCTGCGAGGTGGCTCAGCAGGAATGAGGTTAAAAGAAAGGTCTTTCTTACTAAAAACTGCAGCCTCTGCCTCTCTGTCTCTGGAGTAAACTCCCTGGACATTGGAATGATTTCCCCGTTACGGATGATTATGGCCCTGCAATGAAACATGGAAGGATGAGATTAGAGAGGAGGAGAGGAGATGTGGCAGGGGAGCTAAGCCTTGCTCTCTGGGGCAGATTCCCTCATGGCTGCTCAGCTGGGGCAATCTCTTTCCATGTGCTGCCTGCCCTCTTCCCTGCTAGCCCCTGCCTCCCTCCTGCAGGGATAGGGGCAGGGAAGAAGAGAAATGGAAGAGAAGCATGGGACAGAGGGGAACAAAACAGAGCAAACCAAAGGACAGGGTATGGTTAGAAAAGGAGCAGTGCAAAGGTGGCAAACCCTCCTTCAGAGGGAAGCTGCACACAGGACAGGCAGAAACCGCCAGCAGCAGGACATAGGTGCAAGTGCCCACCAGCACTGCAGGTCACTGCTAGGGCCTGTCCGATTGATTGATGTGTTAAAGAAACATAAAAGTCTGATTATGAGATGCTTCTGGATGTCATGGGAGGGGATGGAGGATCTCCAACACTGGTAACCCTGCTGTCCTGCCTCTGGCTGGGGTCCCTTCCAGGGATGCAGGGCCTGGCTGAGCCCAGCTCCAGCAGCATCTGATGCCCAAGGAGGGAATACAAAGGCACAATTAGAGCCTCAGGACCCTGCTCACACCACTGTCCTGCATGGCTGGTGTCTGGCCACTGCTGCCATGGAGGGGGACTGCACCCAAAAGCAGAGGCACAAAGGATCTCCTCTGTCCCAGAGCTGGAAGCATGTCCTCCACAACCTACCAGAGCCTTTACTTGCTAGCCTGACACTGCTGAGGACGAGCTAACCCAGCACAATTCAAACCAGCTTCACCCTCAGCATAGTGGGCTTCCCTTCCTGCCATTGCTCCGGGGTACAAATCCACCCAGGCGCAATTACAGGAAAGCACCCAAGGAAATGCACGTCAAAGTCCCCGGGCTCCAGGCTGCCAAGGGATTTATCTGCACATAGATGTGTGTGTCCTTCTCCTGAAAGAGTTCATTGGTACAAAGCGTGCCCTAAAATGACATCTCGCACACTTTGGAAAGCTTTGCTGAGGGCAATTTTCACACCCAGCTTGCAGCCCAGGCCGGCACTGGCAGCAGGAGCCAGGATGTGACCCAGAGCCACCCGGGAAGCAGAGAGGATGCTGTTGGGAAATGAGCAAATCCCAGATTTGGGGAGATGATTCTGCAGGCCCATGGGTGCCATGGGCAAACACGAAGACCACAGCAGGGCATGCTGTCCAGGGGCAGGCAGGGGGTGGCTCTGCCCTCTCCCCAGCACAGCCCAGCTTCAGAGATGGTGCTCCTCACCATGCCTCCAGCACAGCTCTGCTGTATGAGGGTGCTCCCCAGTTACCAGGTGGGATGGGGCTGCCCTGTGGGGCTGTACCTGCTGTCACCAGCGTTGGCCACGTAGAACTTGCCCATGAGGTAGACGGCAGCCAGGGCACAGCAGCCCCCAGCCAGGCGCTGGGATGCTTTCTCCTGCTCGATCTGGTCATCCTGGGGAGACAGAGAGCGGTTCCAGGCACGGCACCTTCCCATGCAGCCCAGGAGACAGGGACCTGCAGGGCAGCTGGGGACAGGGCTCCACCAGGACAGTGGAGGGGACAGGAAAGAGCAAGACAGGAGGGGAGCAGCTGGGACTGCTGGAATGAAGCACAGTGAGGCACTCACAGAGAGACCAAAGCTGCTGCGTCCCAAAATACAGGACAGCATCACAGTGCCCTCTCTGAGACCATCCTGCTAAGAGCCCTCCCTCACTGCAGCCGTTTCCTTGCTGTAGAGCTGCCTTTTGCTGGAGAGACAAGCCAATGCAGACACAGAGCAAAGGGATGCTCCCAGAGGATGTCCTGGAAATCCCTGCAAGCAGGGGGGCTCACTCACCATGTGCTTAAAGGCATTCTCAATGGCACCGATCACCAGGCTCTCATGGGAGACAGCTTTCTCCAGGTGATACCGTGGCACAGAATCACTGGGCACCTCCTCCTCATCCTCTGTGAGAGGCACCCGACTTAACTCCACAGGGCCATGTGGGAGGCAGATGGGAGGTGGGGATGGATCCTGCAGGATGTCCACGAGGTCCCGGAGCTGCTCACAGATGTGCAGATGGAGCCTCTCAGATGCCATAACAGCAGCACCACTGCCTGCATGGCCATCAAACAAGGCCCAGTAGTGGAAATAAAACCCCTTCCTGCCCTGTGGGGAGAGAAAGGAAGGTGAAGAAAGCCTGTGAGGAAGCAGACTGGATGGGGAATTCAGAGCAGCTGGGTCACCAGTCAACACAGGGCTGTCTCCAGCTCACAGGTCACATCCCAGGGCAGGCAGGAGCACTATGGGCAGCTGATCCAGGGTTCTGGACATGGCTGGTCCCTGGCTGGAGCCCAGCCCTGTGTCAGCACCTTGTGTCTCCAGCAGCTGGCTCCTCCAAAGGAGCAGCAAGACAGAGCCAGCAAGCAGCCACCTCATCAGCCCAATGGGGCATGTTGGCCAGTGGCATCCCCAGGCCAGCCAGCCCTGGTGTAGTCCAACAGGGATGATGGCAGGAGCTGGCAGGGAGTAGGGCAGCTGGCCCAGGAACCAGGGGAGTCCCCAGGGAAGCAGCGCTGCACACACATTGCCATGTGTCCTGTCTCACATCCTGCTACTGGACATCCTCCTGTGCATGCTGCCCCAGCTCTCACCCCAGCCAGCTCCCCACAGCCTTCCTTGGACAGCAGCCGGCCTCTGGGGCTGGGCCTTCTCTCCACAAACACCACCTCGCAGCATGCCTGGTCCTCGTTGTGCTGGCTCTTCCCTGCATTAATCACCCTGCAGGAGGGAAACAAAGTGTGAAAGCTCTGCCCTGCACCCCATGCTCCAGCAGAGACCACCCCACAACACCTCACCCCCCCACTCATGCCCCCAGGTTCAAGCATCAAGGGAGGTGACCACAAAAGAACTGGTTGAGAGTGACTGCCCAAAGACCTGCATGAGCCTCAATGCACATGCACCCAGCCAGGACTCACAGACAGATTACAGCCTCCTCTCAGAGGAGGGGAGAAGGTGAAGAAGGTGAAACCAGCAGAACTTTTGCTAAAAGATTCACACTAACTTTTCACAGCCTTTACTGGGACAGTGAAGCCCCGGTCTAGGCTGCAGAACTTGCTCACAGGAGGAAGCTGTGAGCATGCACAACAGGATGAGCTCTTTGGACATGCACTTTTCAAGTGGTTTGCAGAAAGAAGTGTCAGGAGATGGCAGAGAAGTTTTGCTGCTGAGCAGAGTGGGTCTGGTCCAGGCACTCTCATCCCAGTATTTCCTGGGGCAAATTAACATCCCCAGGAGCTCCCCAGGATATGATAAAGATCAGGATGCAGGAATGGACTAATCATGGAGCAGCAAAAATGGCCTTCAAAGCCCGACCTTCCCTACCGTCCTTCAGTTAAGGGTGAAACTCGCAGCGAGTAAAATGAGAAGGGAATCAGGCTCTCGAAGGGGAAGTCAAAATCAGGTCCCACTCCCAAAATAGCTTAAACTCCCCGAGTCCTGAGACAGCCGCAGCAGTTCCTTCAGCTCCCGGCATCAGTTCCCCATTAGTGCCACCGGGCATTGTGCAGATAAGCGCAGGAACAAACAAGACAGAAGAGCCTGAAACCCTCGGGGACGGGCACGAGCACAAGCGCCCGCTGACGGCTTCCCCCGCAGCCGGCAGTTACGGAGCGAGCTCCCATCTGCTGCTCGTGGAGAAGCAAACGCAGTTCACCGCCGGCTGCTGCGACCCACTTTAGTTCCCACGGGCGCCGAGCGCTGCCAGGCCCCCTTCCCAGGGCCTCAACCCCCCCATCATCCGCCCCGCGGGTACCCGCACCCAGGCCCCGCTCACTCGGCATAGCCCGTGCTCCAGGGCAGGCGGCAGCGGCCGTCGCGGGGGCTCTGCACAGCCCGGCCAGCGTGGTCCTGGGCACGGCGCAGCTCCGCGGGGCTCAGCTGGAGGAAGGCGGGCCGGCAGCACGGCTCCGGCCGTGACCGCCCGCACGGCTCCGGCCGCCCGCACGGCTCCGGCCGTGATCGGCCGCACGGCTCCTGCGGCGGCGCCCCGGCCCCGCCGCTCCGGGGCTCGGCGCCCAGGCCCGCCACCAGCTGCGCCACGGCGGCGCGCACCCGCGGCAGCATGCCGGCAGGAGATGGGCCGAACCGAGCCGTGCCCGCAGTCCCGCCCTGCCTCGGGCACTCAGCGCCGCAGAGCGTAAGCGCAGCGCCCGCGGTCACTGCGCATCCGGGACGGCCCCGGCGCATCCCGGCCCCCCCGGAGCATGAACCATGGCTGCGCGGTGAAGCAGCGCCGGCCGGGTCGCTTACCGGCTTCAAGCAGATGGGTGTGCGGTGGAGACGGGCTCGCCGTGCCCGCAGGGGCTGTTCGTCTTCCCGGCAGATGGGTTTCCTGGCTGGATCTTCCCAGGGCTCCGGCAGAGCCATCCGCCTTGATGCTCTGCCATCCCCTTCCAGAGGCAGGTGCTTCGTCACTCTCCCAGCGCCCATCAGCGGAACCCAACCCTTCGGCAGCCTTGCCCAGAAGTAGGGAAGCTAATATGAGAGGAGCAAGGGATTACTCCCACCCTTCCACCCAGGCTACAGCACTCCAGCACCAGTCGGGATGCAGCTTTAGCTGACCCAGAACAACACATTCTCACTGCCTGGCTGAAGAGCTGCACTGACACAGCCCATCCTCAGCCCCTCCCTGCCTCTGGGGTCCTGTTACAACAAAGGACTTGCTATCCCTGCAGTATTTTCCTACTATAAAGTAAAATTGAGGCTATTTCCTAACACTTGCATACCCTAGAGTGCTCAGCTCCACAGAGTAACCATTTATTCCTCTCTATTCAGGGCTTTGGTACAGCAAGGCCTAGGCAAAAGCAGTGCTCTCACTACCCACTCTATAAAGCCCTCCATGGCTGAACCACCTTCTTCCTCCATAAGTCCTCTAATTTTACAAAATTGCTAAGATGACTGTATGGAAGTTGCTCATTACTCCCTATACTCACATCTTCTGATCCTCAACATTAAGCTATGCAGTAATCTGCCTTTTTTAAAGTACTCACACATTCATGCCCACATCCCCTATCCCACTCTACTTTTTGGTACCTCCCCTCACATACCCCTATTTGAAGCTGCTGCCTCATTTCCTGCCTTGCTTTGTATCCTCTGCTCACCTGAGTGTCCCAGCTGTTACTTGGCTCCAATTAAAGTGTTCCCTGATAAATACATCCCTGCTCCCCATTATGGGGCTTAAAAGACTGAGGAGGGGAGGTAGAAGTGCTGACCTGCAGCTCCTTGAGATGGAAGACTAGGTAAGTTTATAATAGAATCACAGACTGGTGTGTGTTGTATAAAACTTTAAAGCTCATCCAGTTCCAACTCCTGCCAAGAGCAGAGACATCTTCCGCTAGAGCAGGTTGCTCCAAGCCCCGTCCAGCCTGGCCTTGAACATTGCCAGCCCCTCACCACCCTTGCATGAAGAACTTCTGCCTGAAACCTTATCTTGCTCTTCCCTCTGGCAGGTTAAAGCCATTCCCCCCAGTCCTATTCCTGCAGGCTTTTGTCCAAAGCTGCTCTCCACATTTGTTGTTGGCTTCTGCGTATGCTTCTTCACTGTATCTCATGTTAATGGGTCAGAGCTCCCTATCGGATCTCTGTGCTCATGTGTGAGCTGCTCTGCTGCCAGCACCGCGCGGCCAGGATAAGTGCATCTGGCGCGGGAGCTGCAGGGAGCCGGGAAGGCGCTGGATGGCGGCACAGGCCGCTTTGTCCTTGCTCCAGCTGTCTTCTCGCTTTCAGCGTCTCTGCGCTGCTGCTGGCGGCACAGGGGGGTCTCAAAGGAGTGCAATATCCTTTGTGTTAACCTTGGAAATCATTGGTTTTTCCAGGGAATGTTTATCCTCTCTTTAGGGCTGACAGTCTGCCCCGTACTGCTGAGTCACCAGGATGCTTTCCTTGGAAGGAAGGAAATGGCAGTTTCTAATAGGAATTTTATGACCCTGTTTGATAATTGTTGCTTCTGTTACGCTAAGCACTGCGCAGCATCCTGGGTTCAGCTGTAACGGTTATTTTTCTCCTTAGTAGCTGGTGCAGTGCTGTGTTTCAGCTTTAGTCTGGGAGTGAGAAAGTGGCTGTGTGGTTCTGAGTTACCGGCTGGGCTTAAACTACAGCGCACAGGAAGAACGGTCTGACATAAACACATGCTGCAAGAATGCTGCCTGTAACAATGCAATGCCAATAACAGCTTTCCAAGAAAGAGGGCAACATTTCCTCCTATTCATATTGCCTGCCACTTTGATGGGGAGTTTCTTACAGGTCTGTGAGGCTGGTGTTCCCCTTCACAAGGCTGCCTGGAACAAGACCTGTGCATGTGCTTGGGAATGCAGTCACAGACTGCGTCAGACTATGAGCCTGGGGAGCAAATGCCAGTAAATGGGCATTTGGGATGGAGCCTGGGGGGCAAATGCCAGTAAATGGACACTTTGGATGATGGCAGCTTTGCCCTTTGCCCTGCAGTTCCTGCAGGGATGCCTGTACTTTTCATGGCTCTATGTCTCACCCAAAGCATCCCCCCTGCCTGTGTTCACCCTCTGTGGGCTGTGGGGTTTCCTTCCCCTCTCCAGCTGAGTGTCTCCCTGCCCCACAGCTCCAGGAAGAGGATAAATGTCCCAGTCCTCCTCTCCCTCAATTGTCAAGGGTCTGCTTATGCAGAATAGAGGAGATGCAAGGTTATGTCATCTTCCCTTTTCTGGACAAAGTTGTGTGAAAATGGAAATGAAAATTATTCCCTTTAATTTCAGGGAGGGGGGAGGAGATGTAAACAGAGGAACAATCTTCCAAATCCCCTTTCAAACTGAAAATTCTATTTCTTAGAATCATGGAATGGGTTCGGTTGGAAGGGACCTTAAAGCTCATCCAATGCCAACCCCCTGCCACGGGCAGGGACACCTTCCACTAGAGCAGCTTGCTCCAAGCCCCTGTGTCCAACCTGGCCTTGA
>WYDI02028758.1:0-20230 GCA_009867235.2 Psittacus erithacus
TCCGGGACTGGGGGGGGTGGGGAGAAGGACAGGTTGTGGGGGGAAAACAAGCAGGCTACATGCTCTGTCTAATTTACAACTAAGCTTAAACCACAACAATATATTATCAAAGTTCCATTTTTATCTGTCTGAATATTACTGTATCTGCAATACAGCTGAGTTCTGTGTAGTGTGTTTAGCGGATACACAGGTTTTTTCTTTTATTCACGGAGCTTCGCTGCTCACTAGTACCTTAGTAAATTATTTTTTATGCCTGTGTGAAGCATCTGAAGATGAACTATTAGGTAAAATGCATCATTTTATTAAATAAACAAACCTTATGTGTAGCGGATAGCTCTTAATATACTCTGAGGTACTACATAATTGCTGTTCTGTACTCTCAAGTCCTACATAATTGATATTCTGTTTTGTTCTTGTCTAATTTTGTTGCTGTTTCTTGAGATCTGTATGCACATAAATCAATGTAGTTCATCAATATGACAGCTGAATTTTAAATTTGGTGTTATTTTTTCAGAAGTCTGCTGTTCACTTTAGTGTCAACGGTGATGCAGGCTTTACATATTATGTACTTTTGGGCATCTTTAATTCCAGATATCTGTGACATAGATGAAAAGGAATATATATATTCCTCAGAGGATAAGACATTTTTGTTTTCTAGAGGTATCCCTCTAACAGCACCAAAAGCTCTTCTCAAGGCATGAGACCTTCCATGTTTAACTCAGTCTTCTACAGTGTCATCAAAGTGACACGGGGAGTTACTCTAAGAGCTGGGAAGACATGCCTCTGCTTCTGTTCCCTGCCAGCAGCTGTGCCTCAAAGCAAAGATTCAGAATTGTTTTTATGACCTGAATCCCTCTGCTTCCATATGTTTTTCTTCTAAGAGAGTATGCGAAAAGCATTACCTCACTCATTCTCTTTCACAGGCTGGCAATACAGTATTGCTTTTTTTTTTTTTTTGTCTTTAAGTATGAACTGTTGAGCTTCTGTTATTATGTTTTTTTCCCCAAAAAAACAAACAAATTAAAAAGAAGATTATGAAAGCCAGTGAGGGAAAAAAGTCTTAAACCACTGTTTTTTAGTATTTATGAGTGCAACAGAATTAACTGTAACCTTTCACAACACATTGTTTTCCTCTTTAGCATGTTAATCACTTAGGAAAAAAAATCCAGATACTGATCCCAAGCCCCTGGTTGAACCGTAGGGAAGCCCATCTCTTTGCTTCTCTGAGAGCAAGATCTAACAAACCGTCCTGAGGCTCTGGATTTACTGCAGGACATAGTGTGTGTGTGCTGATGATTGCAAACACCTTTTTCATTTTTCAGTGGAAGTTGCTGAGCAAGCAATTATATCGGCTTTGTGTTTGTTTTGAGTAGCACCTTTCCTTCATTTTCATTTCACTGAATCTGAAGCAGAGGTTCAGCACTGTGCTGAGGGTAATTTTAAGAGTAAACTTTCCACAAAACAACAGCTGTCAATCTTGACATATGGGAAAAAAAACTTGGTACGTGCAACCTGATAATAAGTAGCAGCAATACAAAATCAGTTTGATATTAGGCTAAAAAAAATAGCTACAATAGTAATTCTCAATATAAATAGTATTATAATTTGAAAGTGCTGGATACTTTAATTTTTTTTAAAAGAAATATTATAATTCAGCTAGCAAAATGATTCTTGATTTTAGATTCCTGTGCAGAAAAGGACCTTACAACATTCAGAAAAAAGGTCTACATTTAATTACAATGGCCATGTTCTGCATGTCCTTACAAACTTCACCATGAAATGTGCAGTGAACCTAGCTATAATTAAATATATGCAGATATCACAATAATAAGAGCTTGATTAACTCCATTCTATAGGAAGCTGCATATTAATTTCCATAATGCTTAAAATTAGATGAGTTCCATCTGAATTTTAACATTTTCCCTTGCCAAATGAAGATGCTAATCGCACTATTCAAATGTTTGAAGAGAGAATTGGGAAGCTTAGTGAAGACAAAAAATCTATACTGTTACCATTTTAGCAATACTCATGTGCCCAACTTAACCAATCAATCATGAATTAAGCCCTTTTACTTAAATATTTGGGAAATGTCTAGTACATCTCAACAAACTAAGATTTTTTTATATTCATCTGCAGAGAATTAAAAAGGAATGGATGCCTTCTAAATAGATTACCATGTTATTTATTCTCAAGAGAGAATGTTGGTGCAATTTGGTTGAATATAATAATAGCTGAATTTTAGAAGATGCTTATCTAAATCCTACTTTACAGAAAACATACTTTTTTTTTTTATGTCATCATTGACTATAGGTTTCTTTCGGCACTAAAGATTTGCTCTACATCTGGATGTTGAATCATCCACATACCAAAAATATTTAATTGAGACAACTTATCTTGTGATTACAAAAATCAATGCAATACTAGATTCAAGATCCCCTTTCTAAGAAAAGATGTTAGTTTCCTGTGTGTCATGGGTTCAGCACAACACTGTGCTATTCCTTTGGTTTCACTCAGTTCTCGTAGCTAAGCTATTAATCTTATATTCCATATAACTTGTTTCTAATCCAACATTTGGGGATGGGTTTGGCTTGGGGATTTGTCCTGCTTAAAATTGAGTCTGCTAGCTGTAAATAGCTACTGCTGCTTTCAAGACCTTTTCAATTCTACTATTGAGGGAAATATCCCAGGCAATTTCATACCAAGGAGGTGTCATGGGGTTAAGCATTTCAGAGTAGTAGAGTGTTCTTTTATTTCTTCTGGAGTTACTGGTCCAATATATTGTGGTTTTAAGCAATATCCAATGAAAAGCCTGTGATGATTCCTTAGTATAACAACAAATATACCAACAAATGTTAGAGGAAAAATACTGTGACAGCAACAGAGAATCTATGGCTTGCTTCCTACTGAACAAGTGCAGCTGGTTTTAATCCTACTATTTTAGACATCAAAACCTTTTAGGGTGCCAGTTTCATTTGCACCTTAGACTCCTGCTGAGAGCTGTCTTGATGCATAAAGCTTTATTTGAGAGGATGTAGCAGTGATTGCAACCCACTACAGGGCAAACCAATTCTTTTTTTACTCCTCTGCTCCTTCTGGCTGATGTTTTGGCTTATTGATTTTAGAATATCATCATGTGTCAGCCATTCATTTAAAAATCACCGTGTCTGAACAAGAGCAATGCCACATAAGTGTTGTAAAAATTACACAGGATTTAGTTAAATCTTAATCACTGAATTTCTGACTGATGATGACAGCTATCATGATGAAAAATGTCATAATTTATGACACACAGTATGTGTTCTTTGAAAGATTGTAAACCAGTACTTCTGCTTTTACTAGATATTTAAGATGCAGATTGCTATTTTGCATAATTATGGCTGCCACAAAAGATTAAACTTGTACTAAAAATATATATCACTAAACACAAAATGAGGGCTTTTTTTCTCCATCCTATTCTATTCAATCCAATCCTTTTTTGCGGTTCTACCTCCATTCTCTTCATCACTTACTCTTTGAATTGTTCTATTTTCCTTTGCATCTTTTTTATTCCCTCCTGCCCCTGTATTTCTAAATCATTATCTATTTAGGGAAAGAAAAGTTCTTTTTAGTGTTTTTTCTGGTTTAGTATCATTCTCAATTCTCATTGCTTGTCTTGTTTATTTCTTGGTATTACTTGATTCTCCTGATTTCACCTGTCCGTAGTCTGCAGTTCTTCCTTTTTCCAGAATTCCTGGATTTCTGTGCTTCCTTCAGCCACTTATTTTGCTGCTTCTTCTATCCATTGGTTACGTGTTCTTCTGCTTCCTTCCAACGAAATACACATTTGGGTTTTTTTTTTTCAGAATAGTGTGTCACTTTTCATTGTAAGCGAGGCCCAAAAAACTTAGAATGCCTTATATCAAATTGAGTGCGCTTGCAAAAATGCTTAAGCAAACCACAGGTGTGTATCTAGTATTTTACTGATATGGACAGTGAAAAGCAGCAATGGGCTGCAGATTTTGATAATGAAAAACTAAAGAAAAGATCACTTATAGTGGTCAAGTAAAATGAGGCTCCAGCAAAAGCAGAAAAGCAAAACTCTGTCATGAGGAGCTGTTACAGATTTCTGTTCTTGCCAAAGCAGGTGGACTTTGGATCCAGTCTTCACTTAAGCTTTCTTAAATTTTAAAATATTTAGTATGTTTCCTTCAAGTTCCTTTCTGATCAGCCCTGCCTCTATTGTCTCAACTTTTCCCCTTGAGCCTAAACAGGAAATTAGGTTAACCTTCCTAGGCCTTTAGTTTATATATTGTCTAAATGGATCTAATTATAATTTAACTGTCCTGATAAGGTATCTACAGTTTAATTACTATTTGTAAAGAGCATCAAGATTTCCAGTATCACCTGTGCCCTCACAATTATGTAGTTCAACACTCAATCATGTTGCCCTGAAAGTTACTTGTTTTAGAAAAAGCTAAATACCTTCTCTTAGGTCTTGCATTTACAAGACAGGAAATTACTTTTGCTGCTTGCCAACTTGTTATTAGTATGTCATATACCAGTTCTGAAATATTAACTTATTGTTAAACAATTGTTAAAGAGAGGAAGAAAAGGAGGCTTGCAAAAGTAATTCAGGTTTCAAGTCTTGTATTGTGATTCTCTTACTTTACGCACTATCATCTGCATACCAAAGCAAAGAAAGTACAGTGGCTTCTTTGCTATCTAGAAGAAATCTATAAATTAAGTAAAACTTTCAGTCTCTGGTTGGTCTGCTGTGACAGGCTGCAATATGAACAGTTCAGCAGCTAAGCAAGAAAGTCGCTACTGAAGTCTTGCATCCTGCACAGACTTCTTAGTAGCAGTTTAAAAAATCTGTTAGTACAATCCCTATTTTAAGACTACAGTATTAAAAACCTTGGTTATGAATGTTTAATGTTGCTTAATTAATTTAAATTGTACCAACCATTAGCTTGCTAAGGCGTTCAATAAGGACTGAGCTACCAAGGGCCTCATAAGTAGCAATTAGGACTCTGAAATTGGAGCTGAGATCAAGAAAGTAGTGAGCTGGTGCCTCCATCTCCATGTTCACTGCAGCACAGCAGCCCTGACCAGGGTAACTGAGCCAGTTAACTCCAGTACACTTAGGCAGTCTCTTCAGTGGTGCTCAGTGGGGTTTTTGGCGCGTTTGTAGCATAGCCATCTAGGTACCCTGTTGGGGTCAGCAAAGGCAACATGGCCCAGCCAGCACACAGCAACCTGAACTTAAACTATGCACCATGAGGCAGGTGAATTGCCACCTAAAACTGCTGGCACTTCTGTATAAGGTTGGTTGCCTTCTAAATACACACAAATACATCTTGTATGTAACTGATTTTGTAAAAGAAAATGAACATTATAAGTTCTATTTGGGAATTAATAGCAAGAAGAATATAGATTTTGAATCAAAATCTTTCAAAATAAATGACTATGAATTTGTCAGAGTTTAGTTCAAAAATCAATGAAAACTTAACTCATAACTGATTGTTTTTAGTCATTGACAGTAACTAGTGCATGCTTATGGAACTTTGGTTGCTCAAGATGTAGTATTTTAATAAGGAAGAGCACAAGTTCCTGCACCTGGGTTTTGGCAATCCCAAGCACAAATAGAGGCTCACAGGAGACTGGATTGAGAACAGCCCTGAGGAGGACTTGGAGGCGCTGGTTGCTGAGAAGCCCAACCTCAGCCAGCAGTGTACACTCACAGCGCAGAAATCCAACCATATCCTGGGCTGCAGCAAAAAGAGCATGGCCAGCAGGTCGAGGGAGATGATTCTCCCCCTCTACCCTGCTGTTGTGAGACCCCACCTGCAGTACTCCATTCAACTCTAGGGACCCCAGTAGAGAAAGGACATGGACCTGTTAGAGTGAGTCAAGAGGAAGGCGCAAAATTGATCACAGAGCTGGAGGTTTTTACTGCGAGGATGTAAGGCACTGGCACAGGTTTCCAAGAGAACTTGTAGCTGCGTCACCCCTAGAAGTGTTCAAGGCCAGGTTGGATGGGGGTTTGAGCAACTTGATGGAAGGTGTCCCTGCCCATGGCAGAGGGCTGGAGCTAGATGAACTTTGTCATTTCCAACTCAAAGCATTCTATGATTTTGTAGCATCTGTCTCTTCCTCATTAAGAAGTAAAGGTAGTCTCATTATTAACTACTTATATATACATAAAAACCTTATTTATTATGTATATATGTAATAAATTTATGGGACAGTTTATATTTTTGACCTATTGGGTTTTGAGGTGGTTGTTTTTGGTTTTGGTTGTTTTTTTTTTTTTAATAAGTTCAATGTTAAAAAAAAGCCATTCAAAAGAAAAATAATAAATATATGCATATTACATCTTCATATGGTTCTAAAATTTTGTTTGAAACGTTTCTTGACAAACATGGGGAATTTTAATGATCTTTGCCAATTACATCAGTCCAGAGGTCTTATCTAATTGTGTCTTTGAACTACTGTAATTTTAATTTTCTCTACTGTGCCCTATTCTTTCAAAGTTTGAATAAGTCTGAGCTAGCTGAAACTAAATTAGTGGAGAATGCAAAGGGATTCAGTCATGACAAGGAAGTTCTTGTTGGATCCAGGATAGGAAAGATTAACAGCCATATATATAGAAAGCCTAGAGCAATTCTGCCTCTCAGTACCTTGAAAAAGGTATAATTTAAGCAACTTGGTGTTCTTCTATTCTCTTTGAAGTAGTATACCCTTTCCGTTAGCACAACATCAGTAATTATAGTCCATATGATGTAGAAGAACTTTATGCCGAGGTAAATCTAATTCAGCGAACTTTGTTCAGAGATGACAATAGGACTCCAGAAATGCTTTACTTGAAGTGAAATTTTCTGTGTTAGACTAGAGACATTACTACATTCTTTCCTCCAAAATGTTTATCACTAATGTACTCTTTCCATTTTTTTAGAATAAAAAGCCCCAAACAGTTGGCTTGCTGTAATAATTTATTTTCTAAGTATAAATTTATATATAAGTACAAACTATTATTCCTTTTCAAAAGGACCAGAACATCCACACTTGAGCCCATGAGTATCTAGGGGAATATAAAATCACATCCTAAGAAGGTCACAGTTATAGCATGTATTTAACTTCTGTTGCATTTATACGGCATTTGCCTGACTGTTATATTTAAGTACTCCCTTCAGCCTCGTGCAGAAAGACAACTTCCAGATGATTTATCTATCAAATAATTTTCCTGAAAGCAGTACAATGCCTAAGAAAGCATGGCACATGGGGCTGGAAAGGCCCCCAAGATATCATTCAGTCATTGGAAGGTAGTCCAAGGCAGAACCTAAGTCACAACACACAAATGTCTATTGTCTTAACAGATACCTTTTTCTAGAAGCCTAAAATGATGGCTCCATATCAGGTCAGGTATTAGGAATTTGTTTCTAACTGTAAGGGTAGTGCAGCAAGGACAAAGCTGCCTCAAGAACCTGCAGATGGGAGATTTTTAACTGCAAGTGAGACAAACATTAGCCAAAAGTGGTGGAGTTTTGGCAGCAACATCCAAACCTGCCTTGAGGCATGGAGGTGGTTTGAACGAGCTTGTCAAAACAGGAAATGGGAATTTTCTGACTTTGCACAGTGTTCTCCATCAGCAGCTATCATCACTCTCAGTGTCGTGTATCACACAGTATACCTTTTTCCCAACTGGCTGTGCATCATCCGGATCACTTGTACGACCTTTCTCCATGCATTTTTACCAATGAAGTGATGTTGTCTTGAAGCCAATGTGCTGCTGCTTCTTGCTGTGATAGCTGAGTCTTGGGGTAAACGTATGCTGTGTGACTTCTACTTCTGAAAATATAGCTAAGCTAGCTCTAAATCAGGTTGTTTACACCCTGCTAGCAAGTCCCAAATATGATTATGGCTGCAGCTGCACTGCGCTTTCCCTGATATGCAAGCTAGTAAGGTTAAACCTATTTGTGCTACTGAACACAAGCCAGCAGTGCGCTCCTGCAAGGAAAACTAAATCCACATAGGCTGCACAGGCAGAAGCATAAGAAGCAATTTAAAGAAAACAGTTATTCCCTTTTGCCTGGCACTGTGGTGAGGCTATGTATTCAGCATTACATCCTGGTTTTGATCTCCCTTGCCCAGTGCAAGAGGAATATCAACAGGTGAGAGACTATCCAGAAGACAGCCACTAAGATGTTTAGGGGCATGGAGCATGTATTTTACAAGCTGAGAGAGCTTGGTTTTTTCATCCTTTCTGAAGAAAATAGGTTTGGGGAATATCTAATTCTGGTTGGACACTAGGGGAAAATTGTTCACAATGAGGATGATCAGACACCGGAAGAGTCTCCTCAGGGAAGAGGTGGATTTCCCCAACACTGGACACCTTTAAAATCTGGCTGGACATGATGGTGGGACATTTAGTCTAAGTCATGCTTTTTCTAAAAAGGTTGACCAGATGATCCTTGAGGTCCCTTCCAACCTGGTATTCTATGATTCTACTACATGCTTTGGGAGGTTGTTACAAAGACCAATTGTTCTCACTGCAAATAAACTCTTGCTTCAAGACAAAACCTCTCTCAGTGCAACTTGTGCCTGTTGCCCCTCGTCTTCTTGTGGAGAAAGAATCTCTGTCCTCTTTGTAGCCACTCTTTAAAGTACTGTGATGAGGTCCCCCATTTCTTCATCAAGGACAAAAGTCTTCTTTAGTCTTTCCTCATGGAACTTCCTGCTGCAGGTTCTCCATCTTTGTGGCCCTTCTTTGGACCCTCTTCAGTCTGTCTGTATCTTTCTTGAACTGTAGGGACCAGAACTGGACACAGTACTCTAGGTGTTGCTTGATCTGTGCTGGATGGGTTGACCATTAACTCTATATCTGCTAGTAATGTCCCTGTGGATACTGCCCAGGATCCAACTTGCCTTTGTTACTGCAGCAACATTGCTGACTCATGTTCAGCTTGTTGTCCACCTGACTGCCAGATCCCTCTCAGCAAGGCAGCTCCCCAGCCGCACAGACCAAAGCATGTACTGGCCCCTCTGTTTATGTCAACCCAGGTGCAAGAGTTTGCACTTGGTAAATGACCTTAGTAAAATAAAAATCTTTGCATCTTTTGTGTGTGAGCTGCTTTAGCTGAGTGTGTGTGGGAGGAGAAAATATGAGATGACTGTCTCCTTATTAGAGCATACAATAGGATACAATAATTCCTGTGACTTCTGGAGTGTATTGCAGGGTATGATTATTAATAATAATAACTCCTGTAACATCTTATTAGGCTCACATTCATCCTTCATAGAGTAATAATAGTTCTGTTAGTCTAATTTTGAAAGGATTTTATCTGATCTGGGTATGAGCTAAGAAACTGGTTATGCCAGAGGAAATGAGAAATCATAGCCTTTTTAAGAAAAATGTACTAAGGAAATCATCCAGAGTTTAAATCAATGTTTGCCTTATTTCCTGGAATTCATAGTCCTTTCTCTGTGCCACATTTTAAAAGGAAAAGACAACTGACTTTTTCCCTACCGAGCAACTTATTGAGCGAGTGTGGTACACATAACATTTTAAAGGAAATTGTAAATATGTGCGTTTATCATCAAACAGCTGTATCACTCTTCACTGTTGTAATCACTAACCTTTGAAGTCTGAGGTCCCATAATTGTCCAACAACAACAACAACAAAAAATCAGTTATGATCTACTTTTGCTTTGACATTGAAATTTAATTGCACTGCAGTTGTGCTTCTCTTGTTCCAGAAAGTGTATGTAGGTATCGAAGATGTTTTAAGCTTCTGTATTAGGTTTCTCTTTTTTAGAAAAAGGACAATCTGTACTACCAGTTATAGTCTAATAAGTACTGCAGCTAATGACACAGGAAAATTAAATGCATAGATTAGATTTTTACACACATGCGAACACTAAAAATATCTATTGCATTTGAAGTAATTAGTTAACTGGTGTATTTACTGAGACCAAGGAAAGGATTTTCAACAAAACCTGACAATATAAAGGTTGAATTTATGGTTTTATTTTTTTTTTAATGTGTATTTATCAGATGGGCAGTGCATCTGATTTAAATAAAAAGCTACATTTATTCTAGCCATTTTCAAATAGAATAGGGACTTCCTTGTTTCTGACCTCCTTCCTTGCTAGTTGTACATAACCTTCTTCAAAGGTTACGTAGAAAGTACATGTCTTTTCACACTGGTTTTGATGTGCTGGACATTGTGCACATATCTTACTGGCTGTAAGTGTCTGCCATTGCTGGCTGAAAAACTAAAAGGTAAAAAGCCAATTTGGGCCATGACACTATTCAGTCTTCCTTCCCTCTGCTAATGGTGTGTAGATGGAGATACAGTTTGTTGTATACATACTTCTGCCTTTTATATATCTTCAATATTGAGGAAATGCTTCTAGAAACTATCTCATTGTTTATCACCATTGCAGCAAACAAATCTTTCACATTTTTTTTGTCCTAAGTATATAAAATATTTGGCATTTAAATCAGTATGAAGGATTTTAAATTGATAATTTTTGTGGTAGAATATAGAGCATATTTTGTTAGACACCTGTCTCCAGCAAAAGTTGCCCATTTTACTGAGAGGATTTGGCATTCCTGCAGTAAAAATCATTTATCTCCTCTGAAAATCGCTTTTGGCTTCTAAAAGAAGTCAAATGAAGCTGAGAATGTTTTGTTGCACTGAGAATTGACAGAAATATTTTTTATTTGCTTAGGTATGTTTGAATTTTCTGCACTTTTCTGAAAGCACAGTGAAAAAACTCTACATAAAAAGAATATATAACTTTGTAACTTTACCTTAACACCTGAGACAGTAAACCCAAAATATAACATATTTATAATTTGGTACCTTTTCAATTTGCCTTAAATTTCTTGTGGTTTTTACTTCCTGGAGCCTACAGGAATGGGGAAACTGGGAAACTGAAAGCTCCAGGAGGCAGTAGCTGAATTAATATAATGAAGTACCAGCTCACAGACTCCAGGTCTGGGCTGACACTTGGATGCTGCTGATGTTGCACTATTAGGAAAGTTAATGATGTTACACTGGAGGAAATTATGTACGATATTTTCAAATGCCAAGATCTTGAGCAGGTACTTGGGTCACACAGTGGTGTGGGGATTGTTTCTGGGTCTCAACAAGGAAATGGTCCATTTCCTTGCTCTCTACTATAATAAATACAGTCATTTCTAGTTGTTTGGCCTGAGGTGAGAGAAAAAAGTGTGATGGCAAGAGGTAAATAAATTTTTTTCCCATTCCGCAGATGATGATATAGTTTATAAACTCAGATATATTACATGGATATGTACACATGTGGAAATCCTTATGGAAGAGTTCCTTTTATTGAGCATGTGTGTGTGCACTTCCATACATTTTATTGTAGCATTTTCCAGTAAGTTATCTAAAGAAACAAACATTTCTAAGCCCCTGAATAGCCCAACTTATTTCAGCAGCAATGCATGAATGAAATAAGTAAATGCATGCAGTCAGGTTCATGGACACATCCTTCACAGTACTGGGCTTTCAGGATGCAAACTAGTGCTAGCTGAACCCACTGAAGAAATGTTGACTGGTGCCTGTGGTTTTGAGTTAGATCTGCTCACTGTGGTTTGTGATTTTTTTTGTCCAGTCTGTCTGGTAGAGGGCTGAATAACCTGTAGTAATTTGGAGGCATAGTAAGCAACTATGACAACCTGCATCCTGATGCGCTGCCCTCAGACTGCAGAAGCATCACAGCTATGCATCCTTGAAGGTTTTATTTTGTCTCAGTGAGGTCAGCAGTGTAGTCAGAGAAACAAAGCAGTCTCTTGGGGGATTCGGGTGCCTATGAGCTAATTACACCCATTATCCAAAGATGACGCTGAGGGTAGATTCAGACTTGGATTAAATTAGAGATGCGAAAGTGTATGAGTACAAAACAAGAGGTAAACTAGTTAAATTGATATGCACTTCAGTAGTCCTCTCACCCACCACCCTGCCCAGATATCAAATTAATGAGATGGTTTGTAATGCAATGTGATCTTCCTCTGTCCAGAAAAACATATTCTTTGAAGATTATTTGATGAAAGTTGAAAGGAGCTTTCAGGGAGTCCCTAAGCTTGACAGAATGGGACAGAATGGTGATAATGTATAGTCCAGAGAAAAGACTAATAAGCTACTTGGAGCTGCTATAACTAGGAAACAGCACCAGGTGTAAACTGATTACTCATGTGCAAAGTTGCTACAGTCATCAAACATGTTGATATCTAACAAAATAATAAGACCTAAGAAGTTTCTTAATGTAATCCACTAATATTTTTGATTGAATACATTAGGCTAATACAATTTGACTTTTGTTTAATGAGTAACTCTTTGCCCATGCATTAGTGGAGAATGTGAACTATATTCTTATTTACATTTAGAAGAACGAGGTGAAATCTGATTCCAGCCACTCTTTTTTTCCCTTGAGATTTTCATGTCCTGTGTAGAACTGAAGAAGTAAGGACATATAAGTCCCTTTAATCAGGACAGGAATTCTCCATGTGGTTCCCACCCACTGCTCTCCATGGCACACCATGTGGAATTTGCAAGGTCCCTTTGCCAGCGAAGGGGAAGTCACGCTTGCCAGCCAGCCACCCCTAGTGATAAGCACACTAAAGCATTTAGAGAAATACTTGATAATTCATCTCTTATTATGGAGAACTGCAGCCTGATAACCATAGTAACAATAATGATGCACTCACACTCCAGTGATATCTGCCATAGGATGAAAATACCTGCTAGGCTGTTATAGACACCCCCCTTGAATGCTCTTGCGTCACAGGTGTTGAGGAAACCAACAGGGCATTAGGATGAATAGGTGGTGACAGAAAGTATTACTGACAACTTAATATCAAGCTATCTAAAATATTCACTCTTAATCTGAATTGCTTTCTTTCCACAGTGGTTGTCACAGACCAGTCTGAGAAAAGACAGCTCACGTGAAGCATGAAATAACTTCCTCGCATCAGGATGGGACTATGCATATTTAAATAAAGAATATGAAAGTTATACACAAATTAAAATACAGGTTAAAAGTTGGTTGGAAGCTTTTATTTTTCCTTTTTCTCATTTACCCTTTTCTAGCAAAGAGACTATCCAGCACTGCCTGGGAGCAGTTGTATAGCAGTTGCTATGTTTTATGGTCAAAGAAGAAGAATACCTTACATACATATGCTTGGAATTGATCAAAGAAACATTTTATAATTATTCTTTGTGAAGTATTTTTATGTCTAAGACTTCTAGCCACAAGATTTCAGTAAGATGTACAATCAAATAAAGTGTATATAGAAATTCCAAACCCTTATATTTCCATACATGATAAAGTGAGAAATTTTGTTTAAGATTTTTGTTGAATTTAAGACATTATATAGGGTTGGAAAAGATGCAACTTGCAAAGTCAGCAGTAACTGTAGAATTAAAGACCTCTGAACTCAGAACTTACCTGGAGATATGCTGATGTAAACCCTATTGGAATCAAAGGAAAAACCTTTTTCTAATTTAGATAACCTTTAATTAATTACTCAAAATATCCTCAAAAAAAGTTTCTTTGACTTATTTACATGTTAAAAGTGACATTTAAGGATACTGTATTAAATTAACAGTTATTATTTAAAGAAAACCACCTATCTTAAAGTATTAGATTAGGTGCTAAACTGTCATATGTCCAGAAGTCTGGCAGTAATTTAATAGAGATCTCATACAAGAGTTAAGCTAGATCAGACATGGTGAACTCTAGATATTTCTACCAAATTTTCTTTCCTTTAACAGGATGAACTGGACTGCCCCACAACCAGGCTGACAAAAAATAAAAATATACTCCAGTTTTCAGGGCCACTAGGGAAATATTATTCAGTAAAAAAAATTGTGCTGAAAGATTTGCAGAGTTTTTAGCTTTGTCCTCTGGATGAGTTACATCCTTGCAAATGTTCACGGAATGATAAAAAAGCCATCAATTTACCCATTAACATAGCTGATTTGAAATACTGATAAAAGAATAGCAGATGCATTTTGCATTATTATTTAATTTGGAGTTAAGGTGCAACAATGGATTAAGTTTCATTTTATATCTCTGTTGAAAAATCAGTGGGAAAAGTACCCTAAAATTCAAAGACATGAAATGTGTTTGTAAGCTTCTGATTTTCATACAGAAGAAAATTATTTTCATACAGAAGAAAACAATGAATATGTGATTAGGTAACTCATATTCCAGAGAAATGAGCAAAACCTTAGTACTGACAGCTGTTAGTGAATATCTTCTTGATTGGCCTGTTTGGAATGTATCAATCTTCCCTGATGTAATATACAGTGAGTGGTTTTAAATGAATATATTAGTACTTTTCTTTCAAATCAGACATGCATCTCTACGTTGTTCTTTGGATAGGTTCCCTCCTTTTTTTCCTTCTAATACATTTAATGTTTTATACCTGGGTCTAAGGCAAGTTTTGAGCTTCCCAAAACTTTTAACAAGAATTCCAGCTCTAACAGAGGAAGAAACGTTTTTTTAAAAAGTTGTACAATGCTGACAGCAAAATGCTGTAGTGTGTTTTTTATAGGTCATGGCTGAGTTCTATGTAAAGGTGTTCTTTTTATATTGCAATTAAAAAGAAGACCTTGGGAGTGATTTTCTTAAGGCTTAAGATGTAAATATTTCAGGAATTTAAAGAGAGTTTTCATTTCCTTTACCCCCAAATAAAACGTAAACCAAATGTACAGCCCTGCCTGCCACATTGCCTCTGGCCTCTTGGCATTCGGCATGGGGGAACATGGTAGCAAAGAGCACCTAATAAAGAACATACCTCCTGTGTAACTTCGATTATCAGTTCATAGACTACTATGTTATTTTAAATATAATATGTAACACTATTCATTTTTCATTATGGGAAAGTGTCTTTCTCCTTAGTTCTTAGTGGTCTGTGATTTATGTCACGAAAAGCTTTCTCTTTCTCTCTCTCTCTCTCTCTCTCTCCTGCTCCTGCAGCCTTTTCTAGCTGGTTTCACTGTGCCAAGGGAATTCAGGTCATGCTCAGGAATGCAATACACATTCTTCCATTTCCGGTTTCTGCGCTATTGTACGTAGAAGTGAAAATCCGTTGCCAAGGTTGAAACTCATTTTTTATGCAATTTATTTTTTTATGTAAATGTGAGTAATGTTATTGATGAGGCAGACAAGTGGTTTTCTACTTGTTATAGAGCAGATGTTACATAATCTGTGAACCATTGCAGCCTGTGTTTTCTTTCATCTTCTTCTTTGCTGGATATTTGAATGAAACGTGAAGCTGATGATAAGTAAGCACGAAAGCAGACTGCATGGGTTGCTGCTGGGCAGCTCACTCTACAACACAAGCCAGGAAACAGAGTTGGTGCATGCGTCAACTATATGTAAAGGGAGGAAAAAAATTCAAAGATATTGAAGCAGCCCTACAGCGTGTCTAGAGCAAAACTGAGCACATAGATACTGCTGATCCTGGTTTGAGTTTGAATGGGGGACTGAATAACTTAGTGAGACCTCTTTTAAACTCTTTTTCTGTGGTACAGTGGGAAACAGAGTTCTGTGCTCTGTTGAATTGCCCTTGGCAGTAAGGACCCTAGGGCAAGTAGGTCCCACACAATCCTTCCTTGGCATGTGTCCCACCTACCACATGCAGCTGGGCTGTCCTGAGCTATTTCTGCATATATATAATAGTGTGAATGAAATAACATACCCTGAGTTATTTCTTTACATAGGCAATAATGTTCCTGGTAGATTGCTGCCCATCTGGGTGCAGAAAAGCTGGCACCTGGGAATACACTGTGCCCTGTAAGAGTGGGGTCCTGTAAAGCAAGGCATGCTCTGGAAGAAGAACACCTCTCTGACAGCTGGTACCAGAGCGTAGGCATTTTATAAAAGGGCATTTTATAAACTGAGACCAGCTATGTTTTGCAATACATAGCTTAGTGAATCCCCTAGGAATGCTGAGCTGAATAATTTCTGGTGTCCCTTTTACATGTATTATTTGTGTCTAAATTGGTGACATTGTATTAGGGCCTCTCAAAATCTCAGAACATTATGGGCGCAATGTCTGTATAATATTAGTTAGCATATTATAACTCTGAAGGAAAAGGAGGGACATTATCCTATACTGAATTTAACCAACTAAAAAAAAAACAGTTTTAGTTTTTCAATATCTACAATGTCTATAAATGACTTTGGATTACAACTCTGTTCCTAGCCCCTGGATGCAGATACATTCCCAGTTCTACTCTTAATTTTTTACACATCTGTTCAGAAACAAAGCATTAGAAACTGTGTTACATTTCACAGCATAAATAGAAGAAAAAAAGAATTATGTAAGAAAGAGGATTTTGAAAAATTATGCGGTCATTTCTGGATGGCTTGAAAGTTCAAGCTACACATTGAATGCATTTTTATATCTCTACAAATCTTGAAAGATAGAAGTTGGTCTTCAAAAGCAGATTTCGCTTTGCTAAATATCTCCATGAAAATTGTCTATAAAATGTTACTATCCTATGTTAGACAACAATATGTTCAAGTCTTAGGAAATATTCTGATTTTAAGCATTTCATTTTGTTTATTTTCTCTATTATACAAATCTTTAGCAAATAAAAAGAAACTGTAGAGGAGTTCATGAAAAGTCAGCAATATATTTTATGCATTATTCTTCAATTTTCCATGTTAGAACATCTTAACCTTGCTATATTCTTGAAAACATTCAGTGATGAGAAGAAACAGTTGCATGTCATAAAGAAGCATCAATTTATCTCCTTTTTCTATTACAGTGTTTTCATGTTTGTTAGCAACTGATTGTTAGCATTACTCCTACCCATTTGGTGAGTGTTATACTAATGAAAAGACTTGAATACACTTTGCATTTCCCATGACAGAATAAACACCAGGTAATGTATGATTTTTAAGGTGCAGCAACAGATATTACAGAATATTTGCTTTTTGCCAGTACATGAAATCCTAACTCCTTTGAAATCAATATGCATCTTGCCACTGCTTTTAATGAAGTCTGAATTTTACCCACTATATTATAGAATATGGGAAATGTCTTGCTTTAATACCAGGGATCTTTATTTAACTTTCTCGGGTCCCAGAATTCTATTATGCATTATTATTCTAGTTGAGTAAAATGTGCAAAAAATGGAGGAATGGCTTTAGAATTTTCTTTTAACAGCTATAAATATTTTAGCATGACCATGGGGGAAGTAACAAATCTGCTGAAGGAGCCAAGCTGAACCTCAGAAAACTGATTCATGCTGCACTGGCTGTGTGCTTCTCCTGCCCCCAAGATGGAGACGCAGCATGAGAGTTGTACGGTCCCTTACCCCTACCAAATGAGGGGAAAATGCACAATTTCTGTTACAGGCAAAAAGTTAAAACCTTCTATATTTTTCTTCTACAAAGAGTTGCCAGGGATCTTGCTGAAAAAGCAAAGACAAATGAATTTAAGTTTCAGATTTATATAACTTAAGATTTAGTTTTATTGAAAAATGTTGAGAGATGGTAACAGGGGAATTTCAAAACCAGATTTATTATGTTTCACTCTAACAATAAAACAGTTCCTCTCCTAATTGAAAAATATTGTTTTTCTGCACTTTATCACTTCTTTTTCTTATTCTATTACCCTCAAACTGAATTAATTAAATAAATAAATACATATTGTTATTGCTGTGCTCCTCATACTTAGCATTTTTGCTTCCAGTTACATTATTAAGGCATGTTTTCCTCTAAAATTACAAAAAAAAAAAAAAAAGAAAAAGAGAAAGAGAAAGCAAAAAGAAAGACAAGTAAATTTGGCTTAGCTGAATTCAAACAACTGTGGTTGGTTTTCAAGCCATAATTCATCTTTTATACAAACTGATATTGTGATTAACACCTCTATATGTAATTTTTTTTATTTAAAATGTGATTCTCTTGCTGTATTCATGCTGCAAACCTTCCTCTGGCTATGACACAAGAAAGGAATCCACATTAGAGCCCGAAAGTAGTACCTTTCAGGGCTTCCAGAAGACGGGCTGTTGCAGTGAATAATGAGAGAATCATTCCTGGCCCATCACAAAGCAGTGCCGAGGCAGTTGTGGCTATTGCAGAAACTTGCACTGGATTACAGGAAAAATGATGCTTTTTCTTATCCTGCAAGGCTGTTCACAGGAAAGACTTTTCTCTTGCTGAATAAATAGTAATTGCAGAGCTGAGCAGTGATATTCACTAGTCAGTGGGAAAGAAGAAAACAAAAACAGTCACTGCTTGATGGATTGAGTCAAAAACCAGCTCCCCTAGCTAAAAATCTGATGTAGTTGTGTAGGAGAGATGGTATTTGGACCACGCAACAGGAATCAGAAAAAGTCTCATTTTAAAAGAAAAACTCTACACTGCGCATCTTCTTCTGCAAGGTTTATGAATGCAGGTTTTTCAGAGCTTTGTGACCAAGGAACAGTGAATGTAAATTTTTTAAATCCAATTAAAAAAAATTTCCGTATGTCAGCTACTCTGCTCTTCTCAGCAAGAATACAGCACATGCTGTTAACATTGCTCACGAAACTGGTTATCTTTCTTTCTATAGCGCTTGTCTTTGAATGCCTATATGAGTGTGAGGAACAAATCTAACACACATTTTGGTTCCTCTCATACATTCAGGCAGGGCAGTTCCTCCGGGAGGTAGTGAGAGGTCTAGTGAAGGTAAAGAAACGTGTAAGGGAGATTGTGAAGATGATGAGCTATTTAGTTGAATAAATAACTACGTAAAGTAGGACATGGAATAAAAGACATGAATCTATTTAAGCATAGTTTGTAAACCAGAAGTAGTTTATGTCCCTAGCGGAATTAATGACAATGGCCAGTGAATACCAAGGGAGCTAGACTGAGGTTACTGCTGTGAATGTCTAATTAAAAATCTTTTTTTAGAGAAAATAACAAGGAAAAAATTCCTGTTCACTCCATCAGGGCTTACATCTGATCTCAGCTAAGTTGTCTCTATGGCCATACTAAATATAGAATTCCTGTTTGTCTTCACATAGGCACACTAAACTGAGTGGGATTTTTTTCAGATTATTAAATGTGGAAAAACCTTCCTTATGTTTTCAGAAAAAAAAATTTTAAGCATGCACACTGCACAGTTATTCAATACTTTGCCATAACTGCATGTTTTATGCATGCCTTAATAAGGATTTAAGCACTTCAGATGAGTTCAACATAAACTGCTCAGGTAATGCAGCATCAGATGATATTTCAGCACACAGTGAATGCCAAAGAATTGTGCTGGGCATTGCTTCAGTGGCAAGCAGCTGGGGAAGGGTCAGATACATCCCTTAGAAATACATCTGTAAGCTAAAATCTGATTGTGGTGAGCAGTTCCAGAGTGTGAAAAATTCCTTTGCCAGAATTATGGAAAGCTGTTTTCTGCATCCACATTTCAGGAAATGTAGTGCTTAGATAGCGATTATTAACCTAGGTCTGCTTATATATGCTAAATATACACTTTGGGACAATTAGATGTTATCAGTGAAATCTGCCCTTGAGGATGACAGGGTAGATGAGAGTATTCCAGCACCTGAAATTTTTGCTGACAAGGATTTATGATTTGGTGATGTACGAACATTGGAGATGAGTCAGAAAATGCCACAAGGCTTTTTGCTATAGCAAGACCAGAAGAAGCAGACTGTAGTTCAGAAGAGGGGAGCTGTCAGAAAGGTTATACAAGGAAGAATTCTACTAGACTGGGAGGAGACCTGGCCTAAGGTCAGAAAATTTCACATGAATATTCCTGTATTTATGGTTAATTTAATTTCTGTTCTTCTCCAGAATTACACACTGTTCTTCAAAAGGAATTAGATATTTTATGCAAGTTTTTCAAAGGCTTGGTTTTGCTGCAGAATCTTTTAGTAAATCTGGGTTTTGGTTGCTTTTTGGGTTTGAGTTCCGGTTTGGGTATGGTTTGTTTGGGTTTTTTTCCAAAATAATTCTGCTATCTTTCAGCCAAAATCCACATCTTTCTGCACAGAGCATTACTTAAATTATAGTCTAAAATGAATCTATCAAAGTAAAGTATTAAGCAGTCATATTTCGAATTGCCAACTGAAATGGTTCAAGACCGTCTTAAGAACCTGAAAGTACACAAGTCCATGGGACCTGAGGAAATCCATCCATGGGTCCTGAAGGAGCTGGCAAATGAAGTTGCTAAGCCACTGTCCATCATATTTGAAAAATCATG
>WYDI02028759.1:8560-27484 GCA_009867235.2 Psittacus erithacus
CCCGTGTCTCCCGGCGCCGCAATAAAGAATACCTGCTTGTCAACTTGGAAAACTTCGTTGGCGAGTTTGTTCCTGGATTTTTCTCCGAATCACTGTTAACAAAACATATTCCTCTGACCATGCGTATTCATTGGCAAATGGCTTTTGCCTCACACTTCAGTCTGAAAGCAAAGATCTATGAGCGGCTTCAGCATCTGTCTGCTTGGCAATGATTCGTTATTAAGAAGACCTGCATTTTTTCATGGGCTTCTCTAGCTGACTTCTGCCATTTGGTGATTATATCTGCAAATCACAATGTAAAGTTTCATCTGGTAAAGAGGATGGGCTCCAGAGGATACTTTCTCGGGAAAATCAAGGCAGATTCTCGAGTAATTCAGTGAACAAAAAGAAAAGAAGAAAAGATGTAAATCGGACGCTAAAAAATTGAAACTTATCTTAAAAGTTGAAACACTGCTCATCAGAATTCATTCAGTTTTGTTAGAAAACAGCAGAATATTCTGCCTGGATCACAGGTAATCCCAATTACCACTGATTAGAAGATCGAGGGTGTTGTTATTTTTTCCCTCTGGAGTTCTTGCAGGAATGTTATCGTTTGTATTTTCCCACTGGGAAATAATATCCCATTTGAAATGTCAAATAGGGAAGCACAGAGAAAGAACATGCCTTTTAATCCTATTTTTCTTATCTCTTTTACAGTTATTTGACTCTCTTGAACAATGAGTTTTAAGAAATGGTTCCTCAGCTTGCTTTCAGGCCACAACTTTTGGCTAAGTTCAAACTAGGTGATACATCAGCAAAGCTCACCTGGCAGACTTGGATGCCAATTCTTCAGACAGATTTGACTTGCATTGGTTTGGGCCCTTTTTCTCTACATTCCCTCTTTTTCTTGTCTTCCAGTCTTGATACAGAAGTGGCACCATTTCCAGGACCATGAAGTAATTGCATGGCACAATGATAAGCAGTGGGTAAGTGATCAGGGTAAAAGCCCTTCTTTTCTGGGCAGGAAGAGAGAAGGATTTGTTTCTCCCCACCTTCATTAGTCACATCGAGTTTGCATCTGCCCTGAGCTGGAAAACAGTTGCAGTCATTGCAAGTGTTATTTCTCACACTTTCACCACTCAGTGCAAGTCATATTCTACAGTTTAGGAAGGGAAAGCCTTGTTCCTAAAACAGAAAGCGACGTTCTACATCTCCTTAAGAACAAAGTTTTCCCAAGATCTCCTAAGAAATTAAGATGAAATGTGACCTGGAAGACAACAGACTCACTGTTGAATATGGCGTGTCAGATCCAGCCCTATGGTAACAAACCCAGCGTCCACCCAAAAGTGAAGCAAAATAAAGTAGTGTCATCAGTCTTCAAAGCATCTTTTTTTTTTTTTTGACAACCTTATGAAATTGGGAGATTTCTGACCAGAGGGAGGTTTGATGTTGAAAATTCAGGCTTCTAACCAGCCTGCAAAGGCTCATGGATTACACAGTGAAGGGAGAGCTTTGCTGGCACAGACAGGGTTTGGTTTTGCAGAGCTGTGCACAACAAAGCTTAGGTTTCACAGAGCCACTCTATAGAAAAATGTTTTGACAGCATTAGTGTGCTTCACCAACAGTATTGTGAGTCCAAAGACGTCAGGTCGGGAATACTTGGAGTAGGGTTTAATTTATTAAAACTCCTCCTCTGTGGGTTTTATTTCCAGCACTTTTTCTACCTTCACTCAAAACATTTTCAGCTCTTTGAAACTACAATAACTCAGAGGCGCGTAGGATTGAGAAAATTCTGGCTGTCACAGAATGAGCTTATATGAGCATGGAAACAGCTATTCTTTTATCTAAATCAAAACTGGATCAATACTACAGTATGGAGCTAGAAGGTTCTGCGCTTTTATAGACGCTGTAACTCAGACAAGATGTGAAAGCAAGGTCTGCTTTCTTTTCATTTGTTATGTGGTAGCACCTGTATGAACTCTGGTAATAAACCTGCCCAAAAGCTGTCACAGCTCATCAAATTATCTTTATTAATCTGTCTATTACATCACAAGGAAGACAGGATGAAACAATAATAAATGCAAAGGCAGGAGATTAGAGGGTGCAGCACTGAGACTCATCATTCCAGCTGCTACAGGCTCCGTGCCATAAAGCACAACTTCCTTTTATCTTCAGCAATGTTAGATTGGAAGAAGATACCAAAGAAGAGAGCCACCATTTTATTTGCAAATACTGATGATGAAGGGGAAGAGCCTGAGAAGGTACATGCAGACCATAATAAAGTCCCCAGTCTGAACACAAATAGCAGGAGAATGGTTCATATCACAACTGAAAAGAGTATATCAGAAAAACTGTTTCATCAGCAAAGTAAAAAAAAAAGAACTATTCAAAAAGAGAAGTTTTGGGCTTCTTCATTTGGATGTATACTCTGTGGGGGAAAATTTTTGGATTTGTGTTACTGATGTTGGAGAGAAGAAAAATAGGCCCTATAATACAGATTAGAAAACTAACTCTTCATTTGCTATAAAGCACTTCCTCAATCAAAATTATGTTGGCAAATCCTACTTCAACCCATCTCTTTCCATGGCGCTTTTGTGACAGTGCTGCAAAGAAAATAGCTTGAAGCTGCTCTGAGAACATGATAGGTGAGCAGCACTTAGCCAACACGCGGTCATCTCTAAAATTTTGCGCAATCTTTACAATATTCAAATGCTCCAGAGATCAACTTTATTTGCTCTGTACCCAAGATTTCTTCAGCAAATGGAGTTGGTGAGGAGTTTGCAAAATGGTTGAGAGGACAATTCCCAATTCACTGTGCCTCCCAAGTGTGAGAGTCGATATTCCTTCTGCAGAGCAGCTGGTTCATAACCTTGCACAGCTCACTTCACCACACTACTGCTTCAGTCAGCATCACTTGTCTGTCAAGGAATCCACAGATAGGCAATCACAAAGATGTATGTAGCCAAACTTATAGTACAAGAAATGAGTTCAGAAGTGCCTGAAGGTTTATTAGAAAGGGCAAGAGCTGTTTCTCCAGGAACGGGTATTTTCAAGTGGCTGAGAAGGATGAAACCTCTCGTAACGTCAAATGAAAAAGCTTAGAGGAACTCTACACAAGGACTGCCTCTTTCTCAGACAGAAGGAAGATCCACTCAAGAGAAAAATTCCTTCTAGAAAGGGTGTTGTAATGGAAAATAATCCAAAAATAATCAAAGTTTGCATGCAGTAGAAGGAAAGGCATTATTTGGTTCAGTAAGTTTCTTCCTAGCTTTAAGGTGGAGTAGGTGAATATGAGGTCTTCAAATGGCTTCCGGGACCTTTGTGCCTGTACATCTCACACAAGTCATATATCTTGTTTCTACAGAAGGGTCAGCATATCCTGGAACCAATTCTGATTAATGAGCACTACTAGAGCTTATGGGGACACTTCAACCAGCTTATTCCTGCCTCAGAGCACCCAAAACTTAACTGGGTTTTGTAGAAATGGTACCTGATTGGAAGCAGCTCAGAGGAGATGTGGTAACAACTCTCTAAAGCAATGTAATGCTCCAAGTGCACAGATCACCCTGCTTTAAAAACCACACCTGAATGCAGCATTTGCAAACTGTAGGATAAGAGAATGTTTAAAATCCAGGCAAGAATTGGTGTCTCGTTCAGGAACTGCTTCTCTCCTCCTAGAGTGCAATGAAAGCAACAATTCTCTGGGCTCATATTGCCAGGTCATACAGATCTCTTTTGGGAGCAGCCCTTTGCTCTTTTAGAGGCAGAGATATCTCCTCTTTCCTTTGCTTTACTATACAACTGCGTGAATGCCTCAGAGCAAGTACATTTTTTTTAGAAGCTGATCACTAACAAACATCATGTCAGTGCTGATGGACATATAGTTACAAGGCTTTTATGGAAAACCAGATTGAAAATGCCACTGAGCGTACACAACTACCGATACAGGAGCTACAGTGTACTACAGATAGAGGAGCTGACCCAGCAAAGGAGAAAGGTATTTCAAAGAGACACACCTGGAAGCAGAATGTTACTCTGATTTTTCTTTTGGCCACTGGGCAGAGGGGAGCCAAGTTCAGCAATAACTCACATCAGAATTTCATTATCAGACTCAAGCCCTCTGCTGTGATTATGAACCGATGTGAAAGTCCGAATATTTGAATTCAGGATAAAAGGACTTGCAAAGTTTCCAGTTATTATTTCTGCCAGTCGGTGTCAGAATGAATCAAGGTGTTTCCCTTGTTTTATTACGGCAAAGAGATAAACTGTGCATTGGTTTTTTGAAGCTGTTCAGCACCAAGTATTTGTTGTTCTATCTGTAAAGTGTGTTGGCATGGCTACCAGCCTTTCACATTCTCCCATATACAGTATACAGCTCCTCATGTTTTCTAGGTTATAACTGCAGCCCTAAAGACAGCAATAGGCAAAGGTCAAGCCTTTCCTGAAAATCCAACAAAGTTAATGAATAAAGAAACAATAGTCTTTCTATTCCATCCTGTAGTTTCTTTAGGAGTAAGAGACTTTGCAAAGCCAGAGAGGCTTCAAGTGTAATTCAGCAAAAAATTCCATGAGAAATCACTGCTTTGCCATGAAAAGCAGCAGAGAAGATTTAAGACTATTTGCACAAATCATAGAGCATTAGGAGGTGAGCAGAACCAGTAGTATAAAACCTTTGGTAAAAGCCGCATCATTATTGCCAAATTGAATATTTGTCAATAGTATTCATTTTAATTCCATTAGCATCCAAACAAAGGCACAGCCTCCATACAACAAAGAATTCTCTTTAGCTAGAGGCTTCAGATGAGATTTTCTTGTTTTCCAGGTGAACGAGTCAAAAAAATACATATTCTGCCCTCCTTTCCCCATATTCATCATTGTTTTACTGTTGCAGGTTCGTAGATTCTCCTCGGCAAGAATGGGTAACAACAGGTCTCTTTTGATACTGAAGGACAGCAAAGGCAATTTGTAAATGAATGTTTGAATTACAGTCCTTTCTCTTCAATCTACTCTGTCACTCCTTTCTCCTCCACCTTTAAACAGCACCATACTAACACATCTTCAAAACTCTGTAATGATATTTTTCTGGGTGAATTTGTCTTTTTGTATTTTGGACAGCTCAGACGAGAAAGCAAACAAGCTGGATTTTATTCCCTAGACACAGTCTGTTTCACGTTATATTTTTTTACCTTGTTTCTCAGAAGCAAATGAGTCTTCCCATATTTTAGGTGCATTATTTGTGAGAATCATAAAATCACTATATTTTCAAGTCTTAATACTTCGATTAGCAAACCTGAACAAATACCAACTAGAAGGGCAGCTTTTATATGGGTTGTCTTGAGTCTGTTCGATTTTGGTTTGGCTTCTTTTTGTTTTTAATGTTCAGAAAAACAAACCATTCTGCTTAAGTGTAAATTACCTGGCAAGGACTCTTTTGAACATTCTCCAACTCGTCATGGAGCTCTCAGCTGGTGATGAATGTTCTACATCATTTGGACATCTATGCTATCTTTCATCTGAACATCTTAAAGCGTTTGCGAAGGACTAATTAAGAACTTGCAGCACAGTAGTCTGAGTCAAGGAAATGCGACAAGAATCAGTGCTGATATTCCTGCAAGGGTGAACCAACATAAATTCCCCAGGCATCTTGGGCAACCATTAGATCCACAGGACTTTTCATGCTCTGTGGTTTAACGTAGTGGGCTTGACCTTGCATTGTGGAATGCAGGGTGAGGGTAATCTGTCTCCACACACCGGTCTTTGTGGCTATTTTAGTATCTGAAATGGCTGGATTAATCTATGTATTAAGCGATTCCTAAGGAGCCAGACACTAACTGAAGAGGCACACAAACCAGAGGATTCTCTCCAGCCAAACACAAGATTTCCAGCTACATGAAGAATATGAAGTTTGACCCCAAACGAGCATGCAGCCAAGAGCTTCACACACTCTTCTATCTTATTCATGGTTCTTTTCCCTACCAGAGACCATTTTACCAAGTTAGTTAATGCTGGATGTAGGAAACTGAAAACACTGGAACGAAACAATTCAACGTGCTCTGTTCAAATACCATTGATGTTCGAATTTGATCAGTAAGGTGAGTTTCCAACGGGGTTGTCTGCAACATGAAGCACTGAATGCACACATCTACAGTATGGGAACACATAATCGTTACTCTGTGGTGCTCTGACTACATGAGCATTGGCTAATTGCTCAAAATCCCCTTTCTCATGTTCAATTTTAAATATATTTAATACTCAAAAATCTCAAACTCAATTTTTTCAAGTCTCATGCACTAGCAAATTAACATTAAATATCTGTGCATCAAAAGTGAGTATCCCAGAGACTTCTTCCCTTCCTTGTTTACCTGCTGACAGCTATTTGCATATTTATGTAACCCTGCTGTTACTATTCCAGTCCTGGCACAAATTCACTTCTTTGTGTGGCATTCCCAGAGGAGGATTTTAGTTTAGGGAAAGAAACTTGGTTTTATACCCAGAATTTTCCTTGTGGAAATGTCCCTCAGAAGTAAAGTTGCCCATGATCAAAGCAATATCAAATTTATAAAAGCTAAAACTTGCACTGCAAGGATGTATCTTCTGTATTTCACACCCAAAATCGGAAAAGATTTCTCCTTTTATACAACCGTTACACCAAGCATTAGCTTCCTTCTATGTGACTTTGTGCCAAGCCTGCCTTGTTTCTCTCCAAACCCGTTAGTTTAGGTAAGAACACATCTAGAAGCATATTTACCATAATATAGACAGTGAAGAATCTGGACATGTGGTCTCAGAATTCTGAGCAAATTGCTTGTTAAATGGTCTGGGTTTATTTTTGCTCTAGAAGAAGGGCCCATCTTATTGCTGCTGAAACCCCTTAGGAAGAGCACTACAGTATGTGCCTGTGACAGCAAGTGTCCCTTACCAGAGATGAAGAAAAGCACAATAATTTCTTGGTATTCTTTCACCAGGCAGACTTCCAGTGAGCATCACAATGCTGCAATAGCCATCATCAGCTCCAGGTGATTTATATGGATGTCCTGACCCAGCGTTCTGCCTTGGTATTGGCTTACCAACCTTCCTCATCACTTTCATGCCTCTGAGTCTTTTCAGAATCAAAACTCACTTCCACCGCACCCTTTGCCCTAGCTGCATTTCATGTGTTTTCCCTGAAATCAGTTCATCAGAGCCCTCACTGATTTAACCCAAATGGGGAGAGACAGCTCGGATTCTGTTCAGGAGGCAGGGTTGTCGTCTCTGAGAAATTTGGCTTGCTGACAATGCCGTGGGCTAGATGACGCTCCTGTCACTTTGAATTACGATAACCCATGATCCATGGATGCAGTAGCTATTCACAAGAGATGAACCTTAAAGCCTTGCTTAGGCGGGATACGCTTCTCCAGTTGTTGAATGCATAAAGTCACTTTCAATAAGCGACACAGCAAAGTGCAAAATAGCTTCACACACGCATGCCTAATCCCCACCTCCAAAACCTCCTGCGTCCTCAGACACATAAAAAGGAAGTGCAGATACTCATACCCTGACTGACCAGCAGAGTGTTCCATATTGCTTGCTCTTTCCCCTTGAAGAATAGAGATCCTTCCCCTGAAGGTTAGTTATCATTCACATTAATGTCACCCTCCTGAAGGACTGCAAATTAGGAATACTTGGTACAACCCTCATTTAGATAGCTGTTGTATTTATAGGTTGCTCCAACGTGCTTACGTACGGGTTGACATTAACATTTGTGGGGGATGGAGATCTGTTCATCATGTTGTGTAATCTTCTCCTGAGTGTCTCTGTCCATAGGTAGATGACAAGCAGTGTCTGTTTCCTCATAGCCAGGTTGGCAAAACTGGGATTTTGGAAGTTAACCTTCTGAAAATTTGTGATTCTAGCACTGAAATGTAAAGCTTTCCACATTTACTTGAATCCCAGTACAGGAGTTCTGTGCATATATTCTAAACAATGCTGGGCCTGCTTCCTCTGATACAGAGGAGGAATAATTCTTCTATGGGAACTTTTCTTAGAGAATATTGCTCCAATAGAATTTTTTTGGCCCATTTTCTTAAATATCTCAGGTTTAGCAGGGGACTTGTGAGAAGTGAGCTCTCAGAGAGCAGTTCTAGTGAAATAGGAGAGCAGCTCCTATGAGCAGGATCCCTTGACAGAGCTGCAGGAGAGCAGGACACACTTTTGGGTTTTTCACTGTCAGCTTTTGTTCGTTATTGCCTTTAGGAGTCTTATAACCAAATCTCATGCTGAGCTTTTGATATGAAGCTATATTTTGGAAACATGAGTGAATTTTGTTGAGATGTGCTAGCAGATGGCAGCAGATATCCCTGCTCACAGCAGAGAGAGTGGAAAGAAATGAAATTTAAGGCCCCTTCAAGCCCAAACCATTATAATATCTATGAAACTGGAAGCAAGTATGGTGTATTAATTTAGAAGGACCTGAATATTTGTTAGGTCAGAAGACTAAAACCTTTCATAGGACGTACCCAGTCCTGAAAATATGTATTTTAAAGTTGTCACCTTCTCCTTAATAATACATCCATAGAAGGTTAGAAGAATTATTGGATTTGGAAGTGCCTATTTCCACTAACTCTGAAAACAGCATTGTTCTGGTGCAGATGACTTGTACTGGTATCTGAAGATGAGCTGAATGCCTTCCTCACAAAATTCATTTCCAGCATAAAACCTTGGATGCAATGATTTAGTGTGAGTTGTCCCTACCCTTAGCAGGGTAGTTGGAACTGATTGACCTTAAGGTCCTTTCCAACCATAACTATTCTATGATTTCCAAGCAAAGGAACAATGTAAAGCTGACTCTCTATGAATGGGAGACCTAAAAGTGGAATATTCTAGCAGCTACATATCATACCTTCATGAAAGCTTTCCTCTTAAGACTCCTCCTATGATTAACAGATAAATTCATGTAATCGCCATCTCCTCAGGGAAGACAATTATGGGATTTTTAGTTTTTACTTCCGATTTTCACAAAATCCATTGGACCTTTACCTTCAAGAATTCCAGTTCCTTGCCAAATCCACTTGAACTTGACTGATGAATTCAAAACACACTAGCGGAGAGAAACAAAGGTGTGCAAATGCGGCCCAAACACATCATTTCCTTAGAAAACTAGGCTGGAGAATCTGAGAAGAGTCTTGACCGACTTCAGCTTTCATATTTCACCCATAATTAACATTTGACAATTTATTTTCAAGATATAATACTTCATTATACAGTAATTCTGCGAGATATCAGCTTTCTAAAAAATATCCTCGTTTCAGAAAAGGGATTAAGTCCCAGTTTTTATTAGTTTTATTATTTCCCTATTATTTCATGAAAAACACTGCTCCCACTGGCACTCACATGATGTCATATGAGTTAATGTAGTCTGCGTTTTATGGCTTTTTTCACATCATTAAGAGTGTCTGCCCTTCAACACTGATTGAAAGGTCTCATCTCTTTCTAGATAAAATTGTTTGCAGCTTGATGTAATCAGTTTGACACTCTGCAGTATAAACAGGAGATATTTGGATGTAGAAGAGATGGGCTTTACAACTAGTGCTAAGTAACTGCTGCACTTATCTGAAGTATTGCACTTTTTAAGAAGTTATGTTGCATATTCAAAAATAGTAGCATCTGTTAAGGTCTACCATTGAAAACAATGGAATAAAAGATATTAGAGTCAAAAAAGCACAGTATAAATGATGGAAAAGTTAAATATCAGAAGGTGCTTATATGAACAACTGAATTTATGAAATATTCTATTACAGGAACCTTTTGTTCAATTCAAAATAGGCTTTTCTATGGGGGAAAAGGCATATAGCTGGGTATGGATGCATGAAATGGGACGGGGTAACTGCTTCAGAGAAAGTGATCTGTTTCTCAACCTTTTTTCGTCCATTGCAGGACACCTCCAAACATGTCAGCTTAGAGTCCACTGACTAGAGAGGAAGCTGACAGAAGCAAAAGAGCAATGAGATAATTAAAGCAGACATCCAAAACTGGAAAATCATCCAGAGGCAGTAACCATCAGTGTAACACCTCTAATTCAGTGCCAGTTCATTAGACAATTCCCATAACGCTATTGAAGAAACTACCCATGTGATAGAATCATTTGTGTCCAAGAAGTCTTACAAGGAAAGGGGTGAAGCGTCTGAAGTAACAAAAGCTCTGTAAATAAATATGGGTTCCTCTAGGACCATTTTACATGTGCTGAAGTTGTCACAGCAAGCACTTATGCAGTAACTCTTCTACTTGCAGAAGACTACTGCAGCACCAGACTCTTCGAAGTCTGTCTCCTTGCATCTCTTCTTAAATTTCAATTTTTTTAGGGAGATGGAGGCATTGACAAAGACACCTGAAGCACTTACCAAATGGACATCAGTCAACACAAAGTTAGCTCCAGGCCACGTGCGCAGACAAGAAAAACCTTTGCAACAGAACTGCTGGCCACCCAAAAGGGACAATAACATCTTGTCATACACACAAGGGTGATAAGAACCAGGTATGCATCGAAGCAGCCTTCTTACAGGATTCATGATCTTTTTATCATGAATCCTGTATAACTTAGATAGATGAGGCATATGAGCAGTTCCAGTGACAAATACTAGAAGAGCAATGAGAAAGGAAAGGCTTGCCCTGGAAAATCACAGCTGGCCGGAAAGAATCAGAATGATTGTACAAACTTGAAAGGAACCAAACACAACTGAGTAACCTGTGGGTCCCCTGCCTTTTGGCAGAGTCACTAAGGAAAATAATATCCTTGGCCTACTGAGGAGAAAATGAATATTCATGGCACTAAATCCCTCAAGGATTCCCCTGGCGTATAAACACACCAGTCACATCTGCACGCTTTTGAGCGCAAGTGCGTAAACTGGAAGCAGGGATACATGAGGGAATTATAAGCCATTAAATATGTCTACTCTACAGACTGCTCTTTCAGACAGCCAGATTATAAACGGATCTATAAGGAGTAGCTTCCTGTGGTCAAAGAACAGCTTGTCCTGGGCTCTTCCAGAGAAGAAACACAGCACTGCAGGAATGGTCACTGGGTTGTGACTCCTCTCCCTATGACATTACTCTTTGTACCTTCTGCAAACACTGCCCTTCATGATCAAGAAGAAAGTAAAATCATTTTCACCTTTACATGCTTAAAGAGAGGATAAAAACATAATGCAGCAAACAGAGGAGAAAAGTTATTGATAATTTTTATACTGTTCCCGTATGAAACAGAAGCAAAACTTTTCAGTAATTCAGAAATAATAATAAAAAAGGTCAAATGTACACTTTAGATTATATATGATTTGTTCTTCTGCAAACTTGCAATTTTTTATTCCATTTTATCATGTATTTAAATGAGGATTTAGAAAGCAATATTAAAATGAAAAGCTTTGGAAGAAAAGTGCAAGTTAATATATCAAAACTTTTGGATTTGAGATTTGAGAGCTCAGTACTTCAGTTTACAAGTGCATATTCACCCCTCTCCTCCAAACATATTGCAATTGAAAAGCAGAGAGATGTCCCATAAAAGGGTAAGATTACATTAATTAAAAGAGTTTGCTATTTATGACTGTTATCATAATCAGCATCTTTGCCCAAAGGGATTTATCTTCCTGAGCTCGCAGTTTCAGGCTGAAGTTTCCAAACAACTTTATACACAGTTGGTTATACTGACCTAGCTTTAGCTGGCATAAAACCTGGGAAGCCCCTGATGCAATGCTTGAACTATGGCAGTCTCTGTCTGAATTGCTTTTTAGAGACAAAAGAGCATCACATACTCTGCTTGTGGAGAAACTTTAAAACAGAGAGCTCCTATCTCAGTGAAAGCACACATCGCCAGAAAAACTACTGGAGAAGGCGTTGCGTGGGGATGCAAAGTTCACCACTCATTTGCTTAATCATTAACGCACCTACTGTGTGTGTGATTAGAGTAAGAGGGTTAATGTATTTTCTGAATGGCGTATTAAGCATCTCATAAAAGTGAAAGCTGAGCTCCAATGGCAGGTGCAAGATGACTTATTGTGGAACATACATTGATACAGAGCAAAAACCTTGTCATCGAGTGGGTAATCTAGTTAGAAAAGCTGCTGGGTGAAAGTTGCCGAAGTGCTTTGTCTTCCTGCAGTGGGAGCAAAAGCACAATACCCTTCCTTTCTTTCTCAGGATAGAATATAAATGCACACAGCAAATAAAACCGTATATTCAACTACATCAGGAGCAGTAAAAACAATGCTCTGAACCCAAGCTTTCTCCATCATATAAACTCTAAGATTATACTGCACAATCTTTCTTCTTAATTACAGGGCACCAAAAAAGCAAAAGAAAATCCCTACTTGGCTTGCACAAAGCATATTCTCATCTCAGAAAGCTGAAAACAGTATTAAGTTATGCCATCAGAACCATTTTTGGGATGTCAATAAATTCTCACTGGCTCTGCATCAAAAAATAATTATAAATCAGTAAATCACTTCAGGAATAAAAACCAACAAAATCGATCTATGTCTCATTAGCATAAAAAAGAACAAAATCTGCTCTCTTATAAATTATTAGAAGGGACTTTTTAAGACGCTCAAGTGCTGTTTAGGTTCTTGACTCAAGTTCTGCTTCAAGACTTTTAGTGAGAGCATAAATACCATCACTGCAAGCCCACCATGGTCATTCAGGGCATTTCATGGTCAAGTTTCTCAAGGGCTGCTCCAGCACAAACCTGCATATAGCTGCATGACAAGTGTGCATATTAAGGCATGTATATGCATGCTTGTATGGGTATATGCACATTATATGTTTACATATATATTTATGCACAGAGAACAGACCCGAAACAAAGGCAGAGTGGCCAGATACAAATAGGCTGGAAGGATGTCAGCACTTCTGCTTGTCTCTTCTCACCAGAGTCACAGAGGCCTGGTGGGGTGTTCCAGCCATGATAATTCAATGCTTTAAGTGCAATAAAGGTAGTCCAACAGCAGCTGCAACATCCTTTCTCCTTTCTGTGATGAGAAAGCAATTAGACTTACAAGACTAATCACTGTTTGCTTTGAGTCCACATTGGCTTCCACTTTGAGGAAGTTGGCGCGCAAAAAATTACCAGCCACATCCAATAATATACTCTAACTTCTTTGAAATCCGTATCTTACTCATATCGTATTCATAGGAATACATATTCAACTCATTGAAATCAAGAAAACATTCTAGAGAGGCGTGTTTTATGTTCAAGGGTGGGATTGCTTCTTTTAAGCCAAGCTTTCTGTCTTACTTTCAAATTATACCTTAAATTAAGAAATCTTACTTTATTTTAGGTTTTCTTCAATATTATCCAGGAAACTCTAAAAACTAAAAACAAAATAAGTAGTCTTATCAAAAAGAGAATAAAAACAGAAGAAAACAAAAGAAACCATAGAAATGGAAACGTTTCTTTGGAAAGGTAGTAAAGTTGTAGCTCGTAAAATGTTACCATATTGCCCCTAGCTACTTCTGTGTACAGTTATTGTGATAACGAGTAATGTATTAAGTGATCCGTAGGAGGTTCCTGCTGGCATTCTTCTTTGCTGAGAAGCTCCATCCCTTAATCTCAGAAGGATGCTTTGAAGATGCATCTTCCTCAACATCCCCGAAGCTGCTTCTGATTTAACAAGAACCTGATTTCCTGATTATTGATTATCCCTTTGAAGTACTGTAATCATGATATTGCAGCAAAATTGCCATCTGCCTGTCTTGACTATTCACCACAAGCTGTCTTCCTAAATGAAAACACATATGTTTTCATTGCACTGCACGTCCTTAAAAGGGTTGCAATGCAGATGGCTTTGTAGAGGAACACAAAGGTGTGACAGCTAGACTATGCCACTCCAAGAACTGTGGCAATCATCTGCCTCATATCCATGGGTCTCTGTCCTCCTTTTGTGGGGCTGGGTGGCCTAGGGAGTTTGCTAGAATTCCCACCTTGATCAACAAGAAGAGGGAATTATGGTTTCAACTGTAACTCTCATAGATCACATAAAAATACCCAGGGACACCTTTTGAGCAGAGCAGTTGACCTACAAATAATAGGCAGAATTCAGCCTTGCCACATATTTCAGACTTACAAAACTGAACATAATGACACTTGGAAGAGCAATAATTTCCCTAATATCATCATCTTTGGTATGGGAGCTACTGCCCAAGTTTGTCAAGAATTATTTCAACAAGGAAGGACATATTCCCAATAAATCTTGTTCCTACATCCCAGTAAGTCCTGCAATTTAAAAGGCTTTTGTACCAATACAAAAAATCTACCTCATGCTGAGGCTCACTTTTCTCCCCACTAAGTTTAGATGCCATCGCTTTCAAAGTCCAGTAATTCCTCAGCACAAAATTCTGAGGGAGATATCAAAAATAAGCCAAGTACTCAGTTATAGATGTCCAAATTACCTCTGAAAAACACCCTAGATAACTCACTCAGGTACTTCCAGCCCTAGGAAGACAAATTCCACCACCAGTGCTTTTGCTGCTACTACTGAATTTGTATGCCTTGCCCATGGAGAAAAGGTTTCAAAACAAAAGGCTAGTGATGAGCAACTACTAGTTGGAAGAGTAATGACAGCAAACAGAGTGAGGAAAGAACTTGATGGCTATGCTTTTTAAGATCCTGAATGTTAAGAACTTAGAACAAAATTAAGGTAAAAGGACAAGAGAAGTAAAAAGTGATTCCTGTGGAAAGCAGAAGGAAATTGTCCTAGCTCTGAGTATGCAGTAGTATTTATTTTTTCCTGTTTCAGTATCTGTTATCCAGAAGACTAGCATCCTTGGTCTTATTTACAGCCTCCTTAGTTATCAGTTCATTTCCCTTTCAACCAGGCATTCCTTACAGCTTACGTTTTAGCAATTTAGAACAGTTTGGTACATTTGACAGTGTTAGTTTAAAGTCACAATACCTATTGTCTGTGGAAACATCTGACACTCTCCATTGACCGTATTGGAAAAGGAGATATACAATTCCAGCTCTTTGGATAGAACTGATTTGGCAGAGACTTCAGGCAATCAAGATCTCAAGTTATTTATCAAAAGTCACACAAACACAAGCTGCTACCAAATCACCTAGCCCAATTAATATTTCAATAACAAATCACTGTTCTTCTTTCAACATACTCATTTATGCCCCTTAATTATCTGGCTTGCCCATCTGGCACTTTCCCCTATAATTCTGATTACAGGGAAAAATGAAGTTGTCAGAATTCAAATGACTTTCACTTTCTGAACGGACTTGCCAAAGTAGCTGTACTGATTCGAATACTCTCATAAAGGTTCAATGAAATTGTTTCTTTGAATAACAATTTTTCATTCCACAAGAAGAATCACTCGTATGATAGCTTAAATGCAGGCATAAATGTGGAAATTGCAATCCCCCTACATCAGTTATTGTAAAGTATACACAGGGTAAAGTTTTACACCAGAATTGCTCCATATCCACATCTATTCCCTTACTCCCCCTTTTCACGCACTCTGCACACAGAAAAATAAGCGCTACTCCAACCATCCTTCTCTGTCAGTTTCAAGCCCTCAAACAATCAGGCAGTGGTTGGAAGACTCTGTTATTCTGCAACTTGAACTGCTCCTGCGCCTTCTGCAGCTGGTAGCTATAAAAACTAGGTTTCCTGTTCATGATGCTCCCTGGATCAGAGTGAAAACACCAGCATATCGTGCTGCTTGGCCCTCAAACAGACATGTCAAGTAATTGCTTGCCCTCTTAAATCATGGCTGAGCTCTTTAAATATACAGGATATTAGCTTATGTGTTTGACACATGAGATTTAGAAAAATGTTATGGAAAATGTCCGTAATAAAATCTGCCTTGTTAAACAGGCAGAGTTCTTCAGGAAAAAGATTCTGAAGACACCAACTCTTGGAAGAGACATGACAGAGGAGCAGTTCCAGGGCTCCAACAGATTTAATCCCAACTTCAGATACCAAACAGCCCCTTGGGGATAGAAGCCTGCTTATTTATGCAAGACTCCATGTATCTATGGAACATCTCCAATGCAAGCTGCAGCAGGGATACTCAAGCTTGCTTCCCATTTGCTTGCTGTGGTGTTGAAGCAATAATGATATGTAATAGCTTTTCCTGGGTTCTTCTATGTGTTTGCCTTCAGTCTGGAAGCTGCATCAAACCAGAGCTCCAGCCTGGGTCTTGCTCCTTCTTGCCATTGTAGCCTTGCACCCAGTCCTGGATGTTCTTATATTAAAACTGTCCCATAGACATTTCTCTGGCACCAAGACTCCATCATGACTGTACATCTGACTTTAAAGAGAAAAACCAATACATTTAGACCTTCAAAACTCTCTGATCTAACCACATCTCATCTCCGGTTCCCTACCATTTGTGGCCTCCATGCCATGTCTGATAAATAAAATAAAGTAGAAAATAATTGTGTCCCGTGGTCATTACAATTTGTCATTAGCTCTGAGGAGAGATGTAGTAAAAGACATGAAGCCAGCTCAATTCAAACATTGACACTTCCTTCCCACATGGTCCTTTCATCTGCTACTAGACAACTGCTTCCTTGCACAGCTGTCAGCAGAGCTGTCAGCAGAGCAGAGTGGTCTGCTCCTCCTCAGAGGTCTGGGATGCTTGCTGGGTTGAAGGAGGTCAAGCATTTGCAATGAGGATTTTGAACTCTCTCTTGTAAAGCTGGAAGGAAATCGGAATCACATTTTTCAAGGAAACGCATGAATTTGCAGGAAGGTGATGCTGAGCAAAGGGCTTTTAATATTTCTGAAAAAGCATGTTCTTGTCTCTCAAAGACTGGGGCAGTGGTGGTAGCAGTCCTGCCTAAGGGAACGCCTTGAAGAATTCTATAGTAACAGCAGTGTTCTGATCACAGTTCTTACCTGATAAGGCTAGTAAAGGCTCAGGTGGACTTTTCAATGTTAAAGAGCTGGCGTCATTTATGTTTCCAGGAATGGCATGATAAAATGCATGAAAAATTCCCCGTAGTAAGAGTGGAGTAGCATAAAAAAGGGAAATTATTGAACTGCTCAATCATTATTCCTGTCCGTAACATGGCTGTAATATACAGTAAAAGAATTGTTTATGTTGGAAAACAGTTTTAAGTTCATCAACTGCAATCATTACCCCGGCACTGCCGCTACCCCACCTTGTCACTAAATGACACATTCTCGTGTCTTTTAAATCCCCCCAGGAATGGAGAATAAATTGCCCTGAGCAGCGTTTTCCATTGCTTGACAAAATATTTGGTAGCATTCTATCAGATCTAAACCTCCCCGGTACTACTTCAAGCAATTTCATCACAGCTTATTAATTGGGAGGAAAGCCTAGCCCCCTCCTGGCTCCATTCTCCTGTCAGGAAGTTGTAGGGAGTCATCAGGTCCCACCTGAGACTTCACTTCTCCAAACAGTACACCCCAGGTCCCACAGCCGTTCCCCATCACAATGCGCTCCAGGCCCTGTACAAGCTGTTTTGCCTTTCTCTGGCCTTGCTACAAGCCCCTCAATTTCTCTTTTGTATTGAGGGACACAGAGCTGCAATGAAGGGTTCAAGGTGAGGAACTGCTGAGATATTTAATTACTGAACCAAAAAATTACTGGGCAAAAAATGAGAGAGGAATGTTTCCATGGGTGACTCCCAGCACGCACTGAAAGTTAAGGCTAGTGACTGCAAAATGGACCATAAATGTGAGCAGTCACCATCAATTACTAAGCCCTGATACTAAGCAGGGATTTTGCAGAGCAATTTAGACAGAAATACAGTGTGGAGAAAGTGTCTTCTACAGTATCCTCCAGGAGGACAGGCTAACGTCTGCCGCTTTACCACCTGCAGCTTGGATAGGAAGGACTGAAGCTGATGGCACAAGTTGGAGCATTCTCAAGGAAGAAAAAGGAGACCTTTCCAAGGCCCTGCAAGCAGTGGTGACTGCTCTTGGTAATGTTGCCTCCCAAACTCCGCAACACTGAGGCCAGAGAGAAACCAACCATAGCCTTGTCCCTTTCCATTTAGCCTGAAGTGGTTACAGATCCAGTGACTCAATCCACAGCCTGCCCTGTCATGGAGCAGCTCTTTGACATGAATAACATGTCAAAGATAAATGGATAAACATGGCTCCTGTTGGAGGTTCTGCAGAGGGTGACTTTCACTTTGTGGATGCTGCCTTGGGCTGCTCCAGCCCCAGCAGAGAAAGCAGAGGCTAAATTCCACATGGCCTCTGAGCATGCTGAGCTAAAGCTAAAGCTCAATAATCCACTCATGATGAACCTGCTGCTTGGCTGTAAATATTAGTAAAAGTCAGGTCAGAACCTCCCCAGGAACCTATTAATGGCCAAAGTACTACAGAGATCTTTTCTGGCATAACACCACTGTCAGACCCTCCCCATGTAGGCACAGTGTATGGCTATTGCCAGCTTCACTACAAAATTCCCCCAAGTGCCATGAGTTGAGCTGACGAATGTGGTCTCTTGCCAGTACAGTACTACCCATGCTGGGAGGTTTGCTGGCATCAGCAGCTTGATTTTCAGGTTTTTTTTGTTAACATTTCTTAGCTATTTTAGTTAAACGCGCCAAATCCTGCAACTATAGATTCCTTGATATAACAGTCACATCTAAACTATATAATCCTCTCCTACCTGCCAACACAGCTCTCAGATGCAGCCGTGCCTCACACTCTTCCACTTACCAGCAACACCTCAGCAGGGACTAGGCATAGAGACAGCAGAAAGGAACTGGGCATTTCAGAGCCACTGGCTTCAATTTCAGAAAGAGAAACGTATGACGGTCATCGTTCATTTATTCCTGAATGCATTGGTCTCCCATTCACAAGCTAATATTAAACTGAACAAATAGGCACTTATATCCTGGTAGTCACCATCAAGGATTGTCGTGGTTTAGGCCTGCCACACAGCCCACTCACTGCCCCCCCACCTCCTCCCTCGGCTCCCGGAGGGATGGGG
>WYDI02028766.1:0-11932 GCA_009867235.2 Psittacus erithacus
GCTTGGAGCAAGCTGCTCTAGTGGAAGGTGTCCCTGCCCGTGGCAGGGGTTGGAGCTGGGTGAGCTTTAAGGTCCCTACAACACAAACCAGTCTGGGATCCTGATTCCCAGCCCACCAAGTACTTCTCCTGGAGACCCTCTGGGATGCACATCCCAACCTTTCCCCGCTCCCTGTGGTGCTGATTCGCCCACTGTTCTCATGAGGCTTCCTCTATCCATGGGCAGCTGCTGCAGCCTGTGTCCCACCAGCAGCATTACCTTATTTAGCTGCTCAGAGCTGCTTTCCGAGCTGATACACTTCTTTGTTCAGAGCATTTCTCCATCATTTCCAGCAAGGAAATGAAATAAACCCTCCAGTTTTCCCATTGTCTTTTCCTGCACCTGGAGGTCTCGGGAGCAGAAGGACTTGACAAACAAATCCTCCCTTTCTTGCCCTGTAGATGAATTGAGCCTTTGGCCATTGCATCAATGGAACTTGTAAATTCAAAGTAGACACCTGGGAATAGCAGGGAATGAAGTGTCCTGGAGCAGGATCTCACCCCATTGCTGCTGTCTGCTGTCCTGCTCGGGCTCCCCTTGCTATCCAGATGTCCCAGGCAGTGGAGCCCACAGTGCAGGGAGGAAGCCAGGCAGACCAAGGCTGGGATTTCAGTGCTTGTGCAGAGGTTTCTGCCGCCTGCTCTCTTCCTGTCTCCATGGTACAGAGCAAATTCCATCCTCATGGGAAGCAGGCGGCCTGTAATTAAAGCCACAAGTGTTCCTGGAGGAGCTGCTTGATGGGATGGCACTGAGCGGAAGGGGCAGGGGGAGATGCTCTGTGGAACACAGATGGGGCTCGGGGCTGCTCTCCTTTAAAGTGCTGTCTGAGCAGGATCTGATGGGAAATCAAAGCTCCGCTCCTGTGGAGTCAGCCTGGTTTTGGGGCATAAAAGGTCTGACTTTGCACCAGCTCCTGGCAGTGTCGGGGATCTGGGGTCCCTGTGCCTTTCCCCTCTGGGGTGGCCACATTATCATTGCTGTGTGTGATGCTGAGCTGCTCTAAGGGGCTGCTGCTCTTCCTGAGGACATCCTCAGCTCGCAGCCCACAGGACGATGCGTTGGTGTTGGTTTCTGCCCACTTTGCAAGCTCCAGAGGGGACGGAGCCAGCCCAGGCTCGCTCTGTTCTCACAGCAGCTCCTTTTCCCTTCTCTTCCCCCTTCCTTCATCCTAAACTCTGACTCTTCTCCTCCCCCCAAAGGGTGCTCCTGCAGTCTGGGGCTGATTCCTCCCATTAAACCCTGCACGATGCCTCCCATCACATTCCAGGATCTCCCACTGAACATCTACATGGTCATTTTCGGCACCGGCATCTTTGTCTTTGTGCTCAGCCTCATCTTCTGCTGCTACTTCATCAGGTGAGCCGGGGCCTGCAGCAGTGGGGCTGCATCCCTGGGGTACCCCCACCCCTTTCCCATATCCCCTCCTTAACATGGAGCCACTCGCCATAAGGATGTGCCCTGAAGAGCGGGGCCGTGCTCGTGGTCCCTGCGGCTGGAGCAGGGCAGGAAACGCAGGAAGGGGCTCTTGTTTTCCAGGGGAGCACATGGAGGGATGCATTGTGTCGGGCAGGGAAGGAGCAGGGCTGCACAAGGGAGGATATGTCTGTACATTGCGGGGAGGGCTATTTATAAACCCAGAGCCGAGGCAGCAGCTGGTGTTTCTGCAAGGCTCGAGTGGCTGTCATTCCCTGTGGGATGCTCATGCTCTGCTGATGCCCTGTGCGGCTCTCGGCCATTTTGGGGGACCATGGAAGCACATCTCAGTGCCTCGTTTGGAAGGGAAGCTCCATTGCAAGTGGTCTCCTTCTGCCCACGTCTTGCTGTCTTTCTCTGCAGGGTGATTTTCCCCTGGCCAAGGTCACAGTGGGGCTGGGAGCTGGGAATACAGTGCTGGAAATACAGCGCTTCCTGCACCACGAATGACTTCCTAAGGCAAACAATCGGGGCTGCCGGCTCTTATCGCTCCCCACTGCCCATTCCTGCCTGCTCTGGAGGTGGCACAGCCCCATGGTGCTCCCGGGACATGACCATGGGCTGCTCCGACGGCACAAACACAGCCTCAGAGCTGCTTATCCCCAACTCCTGGTTGGGAAGAGTGCGCTCCCCCGATTTCGGGTGCCTCTGGTGTGGTTTTGGGTGCGCTGTTGTCATAGTTTAAACCCAACTGATGTGACCCTTGGGGATGCTGCAAAACTCACAGCATCTTTTTTCTCCCCCTCTGCAGCAAACTGCGGCACCAGGCACAGAGTGAGCGGTTCGGGTACAAGGAGGTAAAGAGGATGGTTGCTTCTATACAGAATATATGTACCCTGCACATACCCGCAGTGATTTGGGGCCGGATGGGTGGTGGATGCAGGCAGGTGGGGATGCAGCAGGGACTGATGCTGCTCATCCCAGCTGGGTGCGTTCAAAAGCGGTGCGATGGGACATGCTGTGCCCGGGCAAAATCCCTTTGGATATTAAATCCTCTGCCTCCTTTCCTTCCTCAGGTGGTTTTGAAAGGTGATGCCCGGAGGTTGAATGTGCAGGGGGTGAGTGGTTTCGCTTCTGGGTTGGGATGGAGTTGGGGGTAACGGGGATGATGCTCTATGGCACATCCTGTCTGCTCCATGGGCTCAAAGGCAGCTCACAAGCACTTTAGGTGAGGATAGCTGGGAATTGAGAGGGAAACCTCCTCCCTGGGGCATTTTGGGAGCTGGAAATACCCGGGAAGAGGTACCTTGGGATTTCCCCAGCCCCAGTATCACTGATAGGAGCAGGGCGGTGCGTTCGCACCCACCTCACCCTTGTCTCACCTCCCACAGCAGACCTGTGCCGTCTGCCTGGAAGACTTTAAGGTGAAGGAGGAGCTGGGGGTGCTGCCGTGCCAGCACGCCTTCCACAGGAGGTGAGTACAGGGATGCAGGGATGCGGGGCTTTCCCTGCCGCTGGAATCCCATCCTCCTGCGTTGCTGCCCCGCAGGTGCCTGGTGAAGTGGCTGGAGGTCCGCTGCGTCTGCCCCATGTGCAACAAGCCCGTGGCGGGGCCCGCGCAGCCCCGCGCCGGCATCGGCACCCTCCTGGATGAGCTGGTGTGAGCCGCGCCGCTCCTCATCCACGTCCCTGCGGAGCCATCGCGGGACCGCGGCTCCATCGCCCATGGGCAGCGTCGCCCCTTTCCTTTCCCGAAGGATTCGGGATCTGGGAATTGCAACCCAAAGGTTTGGGGGGGGTTTGTACCGCCCCCCCCCCATCCGTTTGCTGCACAGAGTATTTTTGTACCTGATCCCGGGGGGGGGGCACATTTTGGGGTGAAAAGAGATTAAAATGGGTAATTTCTCAGTTGTGCAGTGCGCGAGGGAAGGCGGCGCCAACGCGTGGGGCCAAAAACCACGGAAACCGACCCAAAATGAGCGCCCCGAGCGTGAGCGCCGCCACGCGCCATGTCCCGTTTCCTCACTTTTAGGGCCCAAAAACACAATGACGCCATCAGTGACGTCGCCGACCCCCCCGGGGAGCTCAGAAGGGAACTGTGCCGCGTCGTAACGCCAGGGCGCACACGTCACGCAGGCGCGTGCCACTCCCATTCATCATGCGCTATGAACCGGAAGGATCGAGAGCGTTCCTCCCGCGCTCGACCCCACTGCCGCGCCTCTCACCTATAGGTGAGGGCGACATAAAAGTCCCAAAAGGCCCTCCCCAGCTTATAGACGCAGCCTCGTTCTCACCCACTGTTCCCACCCTCATCATCCTCCTTTCATCCCTTATCCTGAGTGCGCGGCCTCACTGCTGCCGCTTGTCAATGATTAATTATCCATGCTAATTTATTCACGCATCGCCACGCCTCCCCCCCGTCAGCACCACCTTTACGGCAAGGCTGGGAGTTTGCGACAGTGGCTGTAGCCGGCTCTCCGGGCGGCCTCCGCGGTGGCTGCGGGTCTCTGTGCGCCGGGGGCTGCTGCCCGGTGTCGGTGCGTGTGAACGGTGCTGTAAGGGGCGGTTAAAGGCTCACCCCGGAGTGCGGGAAGCGGCTCTGAGGTGCGGGAAGCGGCCTTGTTGTGCGGGTCACGCTATGGAGCTCAGCGGCCTAGTGCAAGCCCTGAGGCGGGCCGGGCCGCAGCCGTCCGCCGCTGTCCCCTCGGCCGAGCAGGTCCTGCTCCAGCTCGGGCAGCTCCTCTCATGCGGTGCCCCCAAAGCCGGCGCGGTCCGAGACCTTTGTGCGCTGATCGAGGCTGCGGACTGCCGGTGGCTGTTCGGGGGCCTGCGCCCCGCCACGCTGGGTGGGTTGGTGCTGGCGCTGAACCGGTACGCAGCGCCGCCGGAGCAGGAGCAAGAGGCCGCGGATGTGCCCTGTAAGGACGGTGTGTACGCGGCTGTAGCTGAGAGAGCGGCGGATGTCGGGGCAGTGTTTCTGCACCTCCTTGTGAAGCTGGAAGCTGCCAAGACGCAGGAATCTCTGGGTGTCTCCGTGGTGGGCCCCATCCTGTGCCGTGTGATGGGACCTATCTATATCTTCACTGCAACACATATTGTGGAGAGGCCCTGGACAAACGGGAGGTCTCAGTCGGTGGCACAGGAGCTGCTGGAGTCGCTGGTTCAGGCTGCAGGGTGCGGGTCTGTGGCTGAATTCCTTCGGGGGAAGAGTGAAGATGAGGAAGGAAGGTTTGCAGCAGTGATGGGGCTCTTGAAACAGGAGTTAACCAAGTGAGTCGGAAGGGGAGGGCTGTGATGGGGAGGATGGTGTGTTCCGCTGGTCTCTTTGTAGCAAATACTGGAAGCTTTCGGGAATCTGTGTGGGGTGAGGTATTAAAAGACACTGGATGAAGAATATGGGGTAGAGCTTTACAAATACCTAATGATTGAAAGCGAGAGGTGGGGGGAATCGGAGCTTACTGTCAGCCAAGAGGCCTAAATGTGCAATGAGCATTCATTAACCCCAGCATTTGCTGAGCTGAAGCTTGCATTCCCAGAGACACTTGGAAGCGGAACCCTGCCACAAAGCACGTGTTCTCCTGGACACTGCTTCATGTCACCCGGCCCTGGCTCAGCCATTACCTGGAGCGGGTCCTCCCACCAGCGCTGCTCATCTCAGATGACTACCGGGAGGACAATAAACTCCTGGGCGTGCGCTGCCTGCATCACATCGTTCTGAACGTGGTAAGGGGGCAGTGTTCTTAAGGCACAGCATGTGCAAGGCTTTGGGAAGGCTCTTTTACTGCGTTAACTGGGTGCTGAATGTGATGCACAGGAATAACCTTTTGTTTCCTGTTGTTGCAGCCAGCTGCTGATCTGTGCCAGTTCAACAGGGCTCAGGTTGTGTACCATGCCCTGTACAACCACCTCTATTCACGAGAGGCCCCTCTCATCCAGGTAGGGCAGCAGAACTTCCCTGTAATCTGCCTTGTACTATTATGTATCAGTCCCATGAGGGTCAGCCAGCTTAAGGCATGAGGAGGCAGAACCTGTTTGCTTGCAGACAGTCCAGTCAGGCTGTTACTAGCTGATACCTGTGGCCAAGAGACAAAGTAACTCAGTAGCTTTCAGGGAAATACCAAAGTAGAGGGAAGACCTTTTGCCTCCTGTCCACTACCAAGTGGCAGCCTTGCTGAATAAGGCTGGTAATGGGTAGAAGGAGCTGTGTCTGTGAGGTGAACTGCAGCAGCTGTGGGTAGTAGGCGGGGTTGGGGGTTCCTGGCGTTTTGGAGGGGACGTCAGCAGGATTGCCCACACTTCCTGTCTCTCACTGGATTAGGCAGTGCTGCTATGCCTGCTGGACTTGCTGCCAGTTCTGGAGAGAGCCCAGCGGCAGCAGAAGCAGGTCAGACCAACCACTCACTGTGATGAGGTGCTGCAGCTGGTTCTTACCCACATGGAGGCAGAGCATCACCTGGCGCTGCGGCGAGTCTACGCCAGGGCCCTGCCTGCCTTTGTGCAGAGGTGAGAACAGTGCCCCCAGCCCTGCAGGGACCTGCTTTGCCCTTGGTACTCATCTCCTTTCTCAGTGTGTGTTTATTCATGTTGGCAGCCTTGGCATCCTGATAGCACGGCACCTGAAGAGGCTGGAGCGAGTTATCCTGGGATATCTGGAAGTCTGTGATGGCCCTGAGGAAGAAGCCAGACTGGGAATGCTGGAGACACTGCAGTGCACCATAAAGCACGCTTGGCCCAGGTACCCGTCTAGGTGTGAAAGACACTACAGAGGATACATCCTGAATGCTGTCACCCTTTCAGAGCCAAAGTTTCTGCTGCTTGAGGAAAAGGCCCTGAAATCTGAAGGGAGAATCTGTCACAGGGAAAAATCACTGGTATTACCTCGCTGAAAAATTGAGCTGGGTCCTCTTTTTGATCTGCCTTCTGCTGTTCTAGAAGCATCAGCCTGGATGAAAACTAAATCTGTGTATGGCAGAAATGCAGAGTCAGGCCTGTGCTGTGAACTGGGTTGCCCAATGACAGGCATTCTTGATACTCCATCCCAGGGCTACTTCTGTGTTCAGGGCCTGTTTCTGTCCTCCCTCTGGTGGGCGCATTGAGCGAGGCAGCTTCAGCCTCCCTGCTGAAGCAGTTGTCCTGCAATTCTTTCTCCACACAAAGGCAACTAGCAGCTCCTGCCTGAAGTGTCCAGGAACTGCCAAGCAAGGCTATGCTTTCCCCTGGCTTGCAAAGAGGATTTGGAATAAGGTGGAATTGCTGTTTCCCTCTGCAGAATGCCATGCAGACTCCCTGTGCTCCTGAAAGCCCTGCTGAAGATGCTCTGGGACGTGCACACTGACCAAGGCTCAACACCAGAGCCAGTAAAAGCCGCCTTGCTCCAAGGGGCCACTGAGTGCCTCATCCTGCTGGATCGCTGCTCCAAAGGGCAAGTGAAGGTGAGCTGGGGGTCCAGGACTGCTTCATCTCTGATCCCTTACAAGGGCAGCACCATGCAAAAGCCCCCACCTCCTTCCTCAGCCCAACAGTGTATTGAAAGCATCAGTTTCCAGCCACCACAACATTAGCACTTGACTTGATTGATAAGTTAATTGATGTATATATGCTTCGTGTAACTCATCCAACAGGCAGCTGGGACAGGGTTGATAACAACATAAACCTGAGTGTGCCAAGGCACTAGGAACTGATGCTGCTCTCGTTTCAGGTCCTGCTGGAAGGTGTGTACAGCAGCTGTGAGGAGAACCGCGTGCGGGAATGCATCAGAAAAGTGCGAGAGAACACGTGAGGTGTGATCAGTGCTCGCCTCCTTTTTGGACAGTAAACTCTTTATTTCAAGCTGCTGTCTTGCTCCTCCCACCCCTGTTAGCCCCGTACCTCTCCCAAAGAAGGTATGCTTGTGTGCTCACCTACCTACAGCTTTAGAACAAGGCAGCAGTGCCCCCCAGCCCAGGTTCCTTCCTGGAGCACAGTTCGAGTGAGCCTTGCCTGGTGGTAGGGAAGGTGAAGTCTTCTTTCTTAAAACTGCTTCATGTAAGCACAACCTTGCTGCAACTGCCTGGGGTCAGGTCCAAAACCCTTTTCTTAAAGAAAAGTGTTAGTCTGGAGTATGCAAAAAGGAGCAGTTATCAAAGGTCCTGCAGAGTGACAAAAGCTGGAAGGAGTTCTGGTGGCAGATGGAGAGTCCTGTCATTCAGTACAAAGTGCAGGTTGAAGGAGTCAGGCTGCTTTTGTTTTGGTGGCTGGCTCTGTCTCTTTTTCATACTCTATTTCAATGTAGGGACGTTTTCTTCTAGCTGGTCCTTTCAGGGGAGTTTTCCCTTTAGATTTGGAGTGAGAGGCTTTCTTCTCTACTTCTTGTTCCACTTCCTGCTCCTCTTCACTACTTGTCTCCAACTTATCCATGTCCTGAGAAAGAAAGGTGAGTGACATCAAAGCACGCTGTGTAACTAAACCTCCTTTCTGCACAATTAGGTATCCAATTCCATTTTCTAATCCTGGCTCCCAGCTGTCTCGCCAGAAGAGCTGGGGTGTAGTGGATCCAGCACACTCTGACTGTATCATTATGTTCCACAAATCTGATTATCCCATCACCAGAGACACCAAGAGGGAGGAGGTTCATTTCAAACAGCTTAGCCCTGACACTTTATAGCTGGTGCTTCACTTACCTCAAAGTCACTGAGGTCACTGTCATCTCCTTCCACAAACTCTCTTTTATCCATGTCCTGCAAGAAACAAAGTCAGAACCTAATGCCTCCATGCTGAGCACACTGCAGTGTCATGGCTAGCAACAGAAGAGCCATCAAGGCCACTACTTGTACACACACTTTTCTTAGTTCACCTCTCCTAATTTCTTGCTCTCACCCCATCATTCACACTCCAGTGCCTGGCATGTTGGTGAGCTGGTGGTACTGCACCAGCTCAGGGAAGGATTAGCTGTGGTGCTGCTTCTCAAAGCATTACCTCGTCATCTTCTTCTTCCTTCTCTGCATCGGACTCGCTCTCACTTTCTGCATCTTGCTGCTGCAGAGCTTTGTCGAAGGCGTGGATGGGGAAGTTGTAAATGTCTCCATACTGAAAAGGAATACGTGGATTGTCTGTAAGTCACAGGAGGAAGTCAGCCATGGGTGGGAGGGTCATCTAAAGGGCCTGTGTCAAACTCGGGTGAGTGTGGGGTTCAGCCCTATCCCTAATTCTGAAGGATATGCTCCTGTACAGAAGATGAGTGGCTCTGTTTTGGGGGGAAGCAAGTGCTCCTGTTACAAAGCCACTCAAGCAGGGCAGCATGATGTTATCTGCCACCCCTCCTATATGGGTGGTGCTTCCTTCCACACCAAGGACTGTGTCCATCCCTGCAGGCCCGTGAGCAGTTGGAGCTGCTGATCCTTACCGTATCCTGCTTCAGCCTCTCCAGTAATTCCTTCTCAATGGCATTATCCAGCTGAGCAGCAACCAGGGCTTTCTCCTAATGGAGCAAAGAAGAGCTGTGTCAGTTGTCTGATGTGTGGAACAAAAGCAATAGACATGAGATGATGAAAAAGTGGCTTTACCTCTCTTCTCTTCTCCCGCCTTTCAATCTTCCTGCGTAGAGGAACAAGCTTCCTCCTACAAGGAACATCGAGTGCTAGTTACTGCATCTGGCCACTTCTTTTGTAGTAGATGAGTAAACGCTCATTAAGGCCAAAAACCAGCATTTACATCATTAGAAGTGTGGCTGCAGCTACTTTAAGTGGACTTGGACTATGCTGTAGTTAAATCCACTTTGGCCAGGTCCCTGTATGAGCTTGGTAAAGCCTCAGGAGAACAGCCAAGTGCAGCGGCGAGAGACGGGCTTGGGGGACAGGCAACAGCTTGATGAATCATACCATGATCACTTAGTCCTGTCACTTACTGTCGCTTGAGTGTCAGCTTCCTGATGCGGATCAGGTACTGGGTGATCTTGGTGAAGCGCTGCTTGCACTTGTGTCGGATGAACCGTGGCCAATAGATGAGGTTCTCATCAATCTCCTCCAGTGCTTTCTCATAGTTCTTGTTGAGCAGGACCTGGCATGGGGAAAGGGAAAGAGTTGGGCTATGGAGTGGCAACAATGAGGGGATGTATCTGGCCCATCACTCCCTGCCTTCAGCTGCCTCTTGGTACACAACCCACTCCCATTAACTCACCCTCTCCCATAGGCGACGAGGAAAAGCTGCCCGCTCTATTGTCTTCATGTACAGGTAACACCGACCTGGAGAAGAGAGCAGTGTGATGCTGGCAGAGACACCATGCAGCCCAGACAGGGGAGGTGTGCTGGGGTGCCCTGGGGCAGGCAGTATTGCCCTCCTCACCTTTCTCCTCTCTGACAGTGGCATACTGGCTGTTGGCCAGCGGGCAGGAGGAGCGGTTGCACAGCCCTGTCAGGTTGTACTCATTGCGGCAGAAGTTCTGGGTTTTTGTTCTGCAAAGATGAGAGGGGAGAATGAAGGGGAAAGGTGGGAGCATCCCAACACCCTTACCTTTGGTTACAGTGGTAAATGCTCCATCCCTGCCAGTGTTAAAGATAGAGCCTTGGGTGAAATGGTCTAATGTGAGGCATCCCTGCCCATGGCACGAGGTTGGAACTGGATGACCTTAAGATCCTTCCCAACCCAAACCATTCTGTGATTTCATAGAGCTTTGCCCCTCCTGCTCCTCTGCCCCCGAAGCACCCTATGAAGAGCAGATCCCCTCTGCTCAACCTACCCTGTCCCCCAGAAACTCACGTGATCTTGTAGGAGCAGAACTGCCTGTTTCCCAGTGTGTCCCAGACAACCTGCGGGGACAAACAGCGGGTGTCACACCCCGACATCACTGCCCCAGGGCCCTTTATACACCCCTGGCTCCTGCAGCATCCCCGTGAGGCTCTAAGGAAGGGGGGGGGGCACCCACAAAGGTTGGTTCCCATTGAGGAACAGGACCCGCGGGGAGGGAGTGCCGTGTGCTGCCCCCTTCCCATTCACAGCCCCCCCATGTAACTGCTCCCCCCATGTAACTGCTCCCCCCCAACACGCCCCGGTTGGGGACCGGTGGGAGCCTCCCCGCCACGTGGTGCTTTGGCGCGGTGCGGGGGGGGGGGGATGTACGCCCCAGCCGGACGCAACCGACTCAGCGGCGGGGCGAGCGCTGATTGGCTGCGGCGCGGCTGGCTGGCGGGGTGCGGACCGGACCGAATCAACGGGCGGACTCACGTCGTCCGAGTGCATGGCGCGGGTGCCGCCGCGCTAGCGCGCAGCCATAGCCGGAAGGGGCAGGGCCAGTAGAAATCTCGCGAGAACGAGAAGGAAGGGGCGGGGCTTAACGGAGGGGCGGGGCCTGGGTGTGATGACGTCGTGGCGGGATGCTGTCGTGACCGGTCGCGATAGGGGCGTTATCCGGCGCTTCGCGCGTGTTGCTATCGCTCCTGCCGCACTCCCTATGGAAACGAGGGGTTTTCAGCAGTGTGGGTAAAGAGGTTGGGCTGTTCGGTGCAGAACGTTTCCCTCCGCGGGGAAACTCTCCTTAGTGTCGTTTGCACTGCAGTGGATTAAGTAATTAACGAATTGCGCTGCAATCGATTCATGATTCAATGACTTCATCCGGCATAGGGGTGGTGGATGGCGCAGCGAAGAGCTGTGCCTCTAACCCCATGCAGGATTAAGGACTGAGGACCCGATGTTATCCCTGTGCGACCCGGCGTGGATGTGGGGCGCTACACGCTGACAGCGGCCGTTTGTGCCGTTGTACCAAGTGTTGATGGGTTGTTATTACCCTCCTGTTTCCCTGCTGGCAAATGCATCTGCGTTGTGCTGCTGCTCTTTCTGGCTAGTGGAGTGGCTGTGCATGACACAAGTGCTCGTTCCCGGCTGAAATGAGCTTACAGGAACTGGGAGAGACAAGTTGTGAGGCTGCGGTTTTGCTGGAAAAGAGAAGATCATGGCAATTTCTCAGATACAGAATTCACTTACTAGAGCATACTTCTGCAGACCATTAAACTCCATTGTTGACAGTGCAGTGCTCCATTTCTAAACCTGTGACCAGGAAATGGCAGCAGGGTAATTAAACCTATTGTACTTCTCCTTGCAATGGGCTGGATCCCAAGCACAGCCCATTGCCCCATCTCAGCTGAGGGGCAGGGGTTTATAACCCCTCTGTTAGGCGCTTATAATCACAAGTGATTTAACCAGCTTTGTTGGCTGAGTTTGTGTCTTAAGAGGCTAAAACTCTTTCCAGCCTTATTTCTTCCTGAATTACGTCACATAATTAATTTGATGCATGTTGGAAAGGACACACAAGCAGCTGTAAGTTGCACATCAGTAGCCCAACACATAAAGCTATAGCGAGATAGCAATAAGCATTCATTTAACTGTCTTCAAAGGAGCAAGGAGCACATTAGCAGCACAGTGATACCTTTATTGAGGGGCTTTGGACAAGGGCCTGTAGGGACAGGCCAAGGGGAATGGCTTTAACCTGCCAGAAGGGAGACTGAGATGA
>WYDI02028768.1:0-35867 GCA_009867235.2 Psittacus erithacus
TTCTCTGCCCAACCTGGAGCTGTGCCTGGGATTGCTCCCACCCAGGTGTAGGACCTTGCACTTGGCATGGTTAAACTCCATAAGGTGCTCATATGGAACAATCTGATCTGTTTTATGCTTATTCCAGCCCCATCCCCTCTGCAGGACACTGGCACCGCCACCTCATGGGTGAACTTCCTATGCCACATCCAACCCTCTGCCTCAATCTTATAGAGCCCAGCCAAGTGATCTTGTAATCTCTCCTAATGGATGGCATAGTGTAAGTGCTTCTGAAAACATGATCCAAAGGGGGAACAGGAGGCAGATGGGTATTCCAGGCCTGTGCTAATGTGATGACCACCCGACAGCATGGCAACAGGGCTGCAGATCCCACCCTGCCTCAGCCTGGCAGCCTCTGCCATGGCAAACTCCAGCCTTGAGCTACGCTCACTGGTGCACAGGATGGATTTCATCAGTGACCAGGAGCTCGGTTACCCCGCTCCAATTCACGCAAGGTTCTGCACAGATACCTCTTGTAGTGCTGCCAAATGGAGTGAAGGGGATAGAGGGCATCAGTGCTGGCCCTGCATGTTCCCACACACCTTACCCAGCAATTTGGAACACAGAGGGAGAAAGGATGGAGCAGGTTAGCAGCTGTGAATATATAGTGTGAACGCGATGAACCTGCTCATGTCAAACTTGGCACTTTGAGATGATAACGGAAGATAATCATTTCACTTGGCATTGTCTGGAAGCTATCAGAGCCAGTGCTGCAGAGTCTGGGAACATGAGCATTAGAGGCAAGGCTTTCCAAAACCCACGTGATGGGGGGGCAAGCCCCCATCATTTCTCAAGGTGACTCTAAATGCTCCCCACACGCCCAGCCTGGGCTCAGCAGATCCAGAAGCAATCACCTGGCATGCAAAGCAATGGAAATCCAGCCTCCTGCTGCCCACTACCTTGAGCAGGGCTGCCCTTTTGCCCAGGCAGAGCCCTCCATCCCAAACCTCACTCTTCTCCACCCCTTGCTGCAGGGCTGCCCCTAAACTTACCATTGCCTCTGTAATATGCCCCTGTCTCACATTATTGAAATATGTGCTGTGGAGCTCCGGATGTGGCAGAGGACACCGAGGCGGTGACATGCAGCGGGGATGCTGCCAGCCCGTCAATACAGAGCCCAGCTCATTACTTATGGGCGCTCACTCCGGGGCCTCCTCAGACACTGCCTGAATCCTAATGCACAGCAGGGACACAGCCCCCGGAGCGCTCCACTGCGTGGCAAAGACAAACTCGCTCGGGTGACAGCAGAGCGGGTTTGTTGCTGAATGTGAGCTTTTTGTGATTGCAACGTGCCAGGATGAGGAGCCAGGAGCAGCCATACGTGTAAGGGGAGCGGACCCGGGGGCAAAACTCAGTGCCGGCCGAGGGTGCATGTACAAGCTCACAGCTCAGATCTCCAGACCCTCACCTGCAGGATGCGCTGCTGCGGCAAGGACACAAAGCCCGCTGTCCTTGCTTGGGCAGAAGCACCCAACAACATGCTTGTATCCTCCTGGCACCCTTCAGTCTCACCTTGCTTCACTCATTTAAGAAGCGATTTGCAGCTTCAAGCACATATTTGGAGCAAGCTGAGTGCTGCTCTCAATGGGGAAAATAAAGAAATCCCAAAGCCTTCTCCTCTGGAAAAAAGGCAGGTTTGCTTTTACACATTGGAATTGCACTTTGGACTTGTTTCTAAGTCATGTGTTATGTTTTCCAAGCGCTGCATAGGATTAGCTGGTTAATTAATACTTAGTATTATCCTCACAGATGGAGAGAGCTTCAAAGAACTTAAGGTAAAATATTTTAGCAATACAGATTTGTGCCAACCTAAATTTATACTCCTGAGCATAATGAGATTAGTAACAGGAAAAAAAACCCAAAATGAGAGTAATAAAACACAGATCCTTTTCATGCACGCACTGGTCTTCGCCTTCACAAGTCCCATTCTCACCCTACGCAGGCAGAAGGTTTAATCTCCTTTTATTTTTAATCAAAGTGGAGATTACCAAGCAGCGAGGACCTCGCAGGAGGCGCAGAACTGCAAGTGCTGACCCACTGCAGGGCTCCTCAGGGGAGGGCGCTGGGGATGCTCAGCACCATCACCCAGCTCCTGTGCCTGCTGCAGATCTGTGGCCGCTTGTGCTGGCTCAGCACCAGCTCATTCCCACCTCCGGACCTGAAGATCTCGGGATATTTTCGTGCTCTAAGCCAGAAACACAAATCACCAAAAGGAATCCGGATGAGGACACTACATTTTGTTTTGAAATGCTTCTTTTCACACCACCCTTTGCAGCTCCTGTCAATACAGGTTGCAGTGAAACTGTTTTGACAGAGATCTTGAAGGTTACTTCAAAACAACAAAAATCAGATTGGCACCAAGGAATGTAAAGATAAGGTACATGCATTGAAAGCTGGAGCCAGCTCAGGTTGGGTTTGCTTTTGGCAGGGGGGCAGAACAGATGATCTCCCACAGCTCCTTCCAGCCTGAGCGCTGCCATGTTTCCATGCAAACTATTTTAAAACATTTTCAAATATTTTGTCAGGAAGAGCCTTAAAAAAAATAAAAAATTAAAAAAATTTTAAAAAAAGCCTTTTTGTCAACAGTTGAATCTGAGCAGCAAAAGAGCATCTCACTTGGGAAACACCACTGGGCTCAGAGGGCCCTGTGACTTCAGGTACCCTCTTGGCTCAAGCCACGCTGAGCTGTGACTTCCTCCCAGTTTGGCTGCTCTTCCACATTACATGAGCCTCTGCTTAGGTCATTTAGGAAGAGAAAACCCAGAGGCAGGGATGAATTTGATCTTGTTTCATGTGACGCTTGCCTAGCCCAGGCTGGAACAGCAAACACAGCAGGGATGGCGTCATGCTGCCAGGCTTCAGGTCCAGCTGAGCCCCTGGAGATGCTTTCTGGGTGTACACAGGCTGCTCTGGTGCTCAGGGTATTTGCAGCACCCGGCACTCCTATTTCCCAGCCTCCATCCCCAAGCACCCCATATGAAGACAGCCTCTGCATTAGAGTCTCCCAGCCCCTCATCTCCTACACCTGCAGAGCAGCTCCAAGCTCCCAGCACTGAGCCAGCCCATCCCACTCAGCACACAGAGTACCATCATCTCCCAGCCACAAAGGTACATGAGTCACCCCAGGCATTTCAGGCTCTATTCCTGGCTCACTACACACACAACAGGATCAATAGCTGATGTGTCAACATCCCCTTTGGTTTTTCCTTTCCCAGATCAACATTCCATCCATCTGGGGGAGAGGATATGCCCATGGTGTGGGTGCCACAGCTCATCTGCCACCAGACCCACTCCCAAGCTGCAGGGCTGGTTGCTCATCAAGTGTTTCACTTTAGGGGAGATGAGGCTGATATGATTTAAGGTATCAGAGCTCAAAGCTTGTGCAGGTGGAGGGAGGGGTGTACATCTCGTGTTGCTTGGGCATAACCAGCTCCTAGGACCGTATAGCAGTGTCTCATCTGCAGGTAGGGGAGCTGAGCTTGCACTGCTCCTGCTGGCTGATGCGGTTATGGGTAACAGCAACTGGCAGCAGCCACGTAAGAGGAAACAAACCTAAACATTCTCTGGGGACTTCCCTGGAGAATTGGGAATAACTGAGCCAGGGCAGCAAAAGGCCTCATCACTGGAGCACCAATCCAGTGGAACAACAACCCTGGAGCAGCCTGAAAGAGCTCCTTTCCCTAATCTTCTCCTCCTGTGAAATGGCTTGAAGCTGCAAATCTCTTCTTAAATGAGTGAAGCAAGGTGAGACTGAAGGGTGCCAGGAGGATACAAGCGTGTTGTTGAGTGCTTCTGCCTAAGCAAGGACAGCGGGCATCCCCAAGTTCCATGTTTTCACAAGCGCTAAAAAGCACCTCCTGCCTTGGCCAGGGGACAGCGATGCTGCTCCCTGCTGAGGACAGCCTGGCCAGGCAGACACGGCCTTCCCCCAGTGTTCCCAGCAAGAACCAGCTGCTCCTTTGATCCTGGGCAAGGAAAACTGCTCATTTGAGCAGAAGCTTCCTGCAGCCTTCCCAGGATTATCATCTCAGTTGCACCTTAAAATAGACCCGAGCATTTGCCTGTTTCACTTTGTGTGGAGACAGGGATAATTAGAACAAAGAGGAGCCTGAACTTTGCAGCAATGGGAACTTCAGTGGGGAGGGAGAGCGTTGCAGGAAAATCAATGCACTGCAGAGAGGGGAAAGAAAGAAATGAAACCATGGGTGCAGAGGCTTTGCAGCAGGACTGGCAGCGTGCTCAGCCAGCCCAGGGACCCCGGCCCCAGAGCTCAGGTGAAGCAGAAGATGGTCCTGCAAAAATAACCTCGCCTGAACTGTAAAGGTGAGATACCTATGGAAAGCAGCCGTGGTCCAGAGCAACACATTCACCCTCCGCAGGGTCTAGGTCTGAACCAAGAGGGTCCGTCCCATCCTGCTCTCCCTGCCCACAGCAGCACTGGTCCCAGTGGAAGGAGAGCCAGGCCTGCAGGGGAGGCGCAGCCACGCAGGGGTTAACACATCACACGCTGCAGGAATATCAATGCAGGCCCCTTGTTTGTAATCTGAAGCATTTAATTTTAGAAGTAACAGCTCCTGGGGAATTACTCACGGAACCTGGGAACAACAGAGGGAAGCGGCACGAGTGCTCCTGCCAGCCCCTGCTCACACACAGGAGCCAGGCTGGGATGGGAGCAGAGCCACCACCCAATGCCTGGATTAGGAGCAGCACCACGGGACAGCGCAGGGAACTGGTGACACAAAGGGCCCTGCTGCAAAGTGCTGGAGAAGGTCCCACCATGCAGTGTCAGAGCCATCAGCCCTGCTCACCCCATGGCTGGGGGCAGCATCCCAAGGTCTGGCCTGCTCTCCCTCTGCAGCAGAGCACAGGAGAGCCTGAAGCTAGGCTGAGACAGGCACAGCATCCCCAAAACCCCTGCTGTACTCTGAGCCCTTGCTACAGACACGGTTGGGAATCAGTATGGGATACTTGATGGTTTGGGGTCTGCAGTGGGTCTTTTTCTGCTTCTGAGCACACACAGGGTTCAGGGGCAGCACGGTTCAACCTCCCCCTGAGATCCTCAGATCCTTCTGCCAGTTTGTGCTCTGTGGGAGTCAGGAGGTTTGGGAATCATCAGCTAGCTGGGAACTGGGAGCCGAGGGCACTGGGAGTTAGGAGGAAGCCCTGTAAGTGCCTCCCAGCCTCCTGCTGCCCTGCAGTGCTCCAGCAGCTGCAGCACAAACCTCTGCAGGGCCGGGACGCGCCATGGTGCAAACAGAGCATCACCCCTGCTGTGTGCAGCAGCCCTGCCAAGGTGCGAGCCCAGGAAAGCTCCTTGCCCACCCTGGCAAGCTGGGAGCAGGCTCCTGCCAGAGGGTAGGCGCTGTGTGGAGCTGGAGGGATGTGCAGAGGAGCAGGGATGCATTTAAGGTGCTTCTGCTCATCTCATGTATGCTGCTTGTACTCCTACATCCCGCTCCAGGCTCCCTCTGGTCTCTGCCAGGGATGGCGACCAGCTCAGTGCCATCACCTCCGTATTCCAAAAGGGACCTTTGGGAAGAGGGGCTGGTTGGGGTGTTGGAGCAGCAGCTCAGGAGGGGACCTCAGCTGGGACAGGCAGCAGGGTTCCCAGGGCCCTGTGTCACTCCCAGCCCTGCTCATGCAGCTGTAGCACACATGGGTTTGTAACATGCCTGCAGGGCCCAGAAACGGAAAGCTCCAAGTGCTATATTTAGCCTCTTGTTTATGGAAATACATCATTTGGTTTCATAATGGATTTTGGAGACTATCAAATTCATTTGCAGCACTTTGAGAGGTCAGAAGTTGCCCCAGACTCAGCAGCCCACCTCACCCCATAGCAGCATTGTGCTCCCAGGCCATGCTCCACCTTCCTGCATGCCTTTAGCATCCTCAGGATATTATATGGCATCATTAAGCAGCCTTACCCTGACCCAGCCATCCCATTCTGAGACAGCAATTGCCACACACAGCTCTCATTTTAACATACAATTATGCTTTCCCTCTTTATCACATCCACCCTTGCCAGGAGCCTGGACCCCCCAGCACATCAGCCAGCACCTCTGAACAAGAACCACAACGCTCCCCCAGCACCACAGGCCCCAGACCACGCTCCCCATCTGAGATCCAATTAAAGCAAACATCATTTTGCCGTCACCAGTCAGAAAGCATTACAACACACAGCACAGCGGATGCAGGTAGAGGCAAACCAATTCCCATCGAGAGGAAGGGTCTCCCTGGGCGCTCGCTCCCAATGACACCCGTTTATGGTAGATTTGAGTTAGCATTTAGGTTAACCCTACAGCGTTGTCTAAACAAGCAGCTAAATGGCACTGCTCAGCCTCTGGGGCCTCCACAAGTTCACCAGAAGGTAAAGCCTCCAGGTCAGACGAGGAGAGGGGACTGAGCTGGCGGCTGGTACCAGCCCAGTGCTCAGCCCCGCACTGCAGAGAGCAGGGACAGAAGCTGGACCAGCACCCCCGTCCCTCACCTCCCGCCCACAGCCCTGCTTTTCACTCCGATTTCTGCAAAAACAATAAGTTTAATTTGAAAGGGCATAATTCTTAATTTATGTGTTGTCATGAGCAAAGGCAGCAAAAGTAGGTCACGTCACTATCTGCTGCTGCGTTCTGCCCAGGAGCCAAGCCAGAGCGAAACAAAGCCATCATCACCCAAGGTCTGGTATTTGTTCGCAGAAAAAAATATTATGGTTATTTTTTCTACTTGCTTGATTTGCACATCTTGGATTGCAGAGCGTATTTAGTTTGGCTTTAAAGCACACATTTATTGTGGCTGTCATATTCGATAATGCCGCCTATAGTCAACGAGCAATCTTTCATGGATACAGTGTCTCAATTTATAATTCAATATCACAGCTTTGAGAGCTCGCACAATAAGTCAGCCAACAGCACAAAAGCCTAAAACATCTCTATGCAAATAAACATGCCAGTGCATGAATGAACACCTCCCAGGAAAGGGACTGCCAGCTTCCCTCCTTCAGACCTCCGCAAACAGCTGAGGATGTGAGGGATGGAGCAGCCCAGCCCATGGGAGCCGTGCCTGCATCCTGCCAGCATCACTCCTGACTCTGGGAGATGCTGCCAGGGCAGGGATGGCACCATCTGCTCCGTGGCTCCATGAAGCAGCCCGCACTGGCAGGCTCACCCCATCACACCTCTGCAGTGCACCACCTCTGAGCAGCAGCCAGGAGGATATGGACACCTTGAGTCCCCACCAAGGCTCAGCTTCTCCTCAACACGCAGAGGAAAGTGCCCATTACACGCAGACCTTGGGGCAGACATGGATGTGTCAGGAAGAACAGCAATGACTCAATGAAAGGCACCAATATGCTATTCCCTATCACACTTTCGGTACTTAAGCTGGGGCCCCAGACCTATGTTTGTAAGTAGGAGACACTCTGAATTCCACACACACACCCTAGCTAAGGCCATACCACTGTCCTACCTGTGCCCAGTCCTGTCCTTTGTTGTCCTGGTCTCCTAAAGGATTGCAGATACATTCTGTGGGTGGCTTTGCTGTCAGCTCCATCTCCTGCATGGCTTCAGGCTAGCATTGAAGCTTACTTTCAGCTGTTTCTAATACTATTTCACTGTAGTTCAGACTATGGCCAAACCTGTACCTGCAGTGGTAAGAACATGACTACAGTAACTCCTACAGGGTATCCCAGCCCCTACTATTCCCTAGGAGGTAGCTTAGACTCAATGGTGAAGCAATGAAGAGCTGGATCTTATAGAGAGAGAGAGGTCCCAGGTGGGGCTGATCAGGGCAATAAGAACAGTTACAAAATCAGGGCCTGGCACAACTGCCTGAGTTAGCATGGTTCATGTCTGGTAGGTTGTGTGTGTCTAAATGTCCTTTTAGGGAGAAGAGAGTTGTTGGCTCTGGTTTTTGGGAGCTGAAAGGGCTTCTGCTGGTGATGCCACTGTGATAGCTCCTGGTCATAGTGCCTTCTGCTGCGCCTGAGGTAGGGGCAGCAGCCTGAACCCAACTGGTAGGGCTGTGCTCCCTGCTCCTCTGAGCCTTGTGGTAAGGGACAGGATGGGGAGCAGGGTTGGATATAGCTCAGGCTGGGATTAGGATATGCTGGGTGTTAGGAGTGGGAGTCTGGAAGCATGTCCAGCTCTGCCTGCTGAGATACAGCCTTAGCTGTGTTCCCTGAGCCTCTGCTTGTGGAGAGCACCTCATCTGCCAGGGATGTGCTCCTGTTTCCCACCCTGTGTGAAGCTGTCCCCATCCTGAGCAGAGCTGCCAGAGGCTCTGAAGCTCAGTGATGTGTGGAGCGTGGCTATGGCTGGCCACTGAACTTGACAAGGCAGAGCTGTTAACAGCATCAGATGAGCAGGAAAGGCAAACAGCAGCTTCTGTACCCATCTATGTGATATCTTTGTGGCTATTTGGGGTTACATTCATGTCTGTTAAACTGATAACCTCTGTTTACTTCCCCAGGGCTGCATGTTTTGGGAGTGAGCATCCAGCAGGGATGGAGCAGCAGACCTGAAAACTGGGAGGGGGTGAATTGCCATTGGTACTGCTGCCCTGAGAGCACAGACTTGGCTCAGCTGCTTGGGAGGGAGACAGACCATCCTCATTGCTGTGCCAGGGCTAGAGCTCTGCTTTAAAGCAGCCCTGTGTATGGGGGGGAAATTAGGGTTTGCCTGTCATTGATTTTAGAAGGGGAAACCTGTGTGTGGAGCTGGAGGAGAGAAAGAGCCCTGGGATAAGCAGGGCTTTGTGAATTGTTTAGCACCTACAGGTGGTGCCAAGGATGGGAAGCTCTTCTGCCTGGTCCAGTGCTCACTGCTGTGCCAGAGGAGAGCTCTCCTGTGACCTGCACAGCTTTCTGCGGTCAGCAGCAGACATGCACATGGGGTGGTTGGTCAGTGATGGTTCCTCAGGCTGCTGACAGGGCCCTGGTGCTGCAGAGGTTGATGGATCAGTTGGCTCCCCAAGGCCTTCTGCATCTGCAGTTGATTTATACCAGTGAGATGGGAGGCAGCTGCTATGTCCTCCCATTGCCAAGGGGTCATTTCTGAATGTGGTTTACTTCTCCCCACCTTAGTGGAATGGTCCTCATTGTCTTGGAAGCTTTGATCCACCAGCACCTCATGGTTATTCCCCAGTTTTAGGTGCTCCCTGGATGGGCATGGTGGGACCCAGCTCACCCGAAGAAGCTCCAGAGATAATCCGTGCCTTTTAATCAGTCTTTTAGGCCTGCATTCCTTAATTCCCCTGAGAGAGGGTTTGTTGGGGGTTTCATAGACCTTCATGCAAGTCCATCTGTTAGCAGAGGGCAGGCAGCCATCCTCTTTAAGCCAGGGTGATGACCTGGCACAGCAGAAGGCACAATTGTGCAGAGCCCTGAAGGATAACTTGCAGTCATTCTGCTCCTGTAAACCATGGATTTCATTTCCATGATCCTCATGGAATGCTGAGCACTCCCTCTTTTTCCACAGCTGATAGACCAGTCTATAGACACTAAACAAGAGTGAACAGTTTTCCTTTTGCCTGCTGGTGTATAAAATGGGTTTGTGTGAGGATTAGGGAGCAGAGATGGGAAGCATCTTTATCTGCTAATGATCCTGTGAATTATACATGTTTAGCATTCATGCATCTCAAGAAGAAGCAAACACAGTCATTTTATGTGGAATGACCTTTACCAGAAGCCAATACATTTACATTTCATTTAGAATTATAATTACCAGGCCAGCTTGGGAGTAAGTGGAATTTATATTTATTGAGAAAAGACAAAAATTGGTCCTCCTGCCTTCATCCAGCAAAACACTGTTTTTGTCTTCAACCCCTCAAACACAATCCCCAGCAGGGAGCCAAGCAGCATCCCAGATGCGTTTGAGCAGCATCACTTGTGCACTGTTGCTGAGTGAAGTCTGGGCTGAGAGTTCGATCCAGCACTCATTGAAGGGTGATGCAGGCTTTGATGGCTATAGATCAGGGGGTTCATCACCCACTGCTACGTGTTGGATGAAGCCAAAGGCAGGACTGTATGGTTGAAGGGCAGCATCTCCATTTGGGCACTGCGGTTATAGCCTGGGCTCTGGACTATCCTGGAGTGAAGCATCGGCAGCTCTGCCTGTCGAGGCAGGGGCTCTGCAGGGGCCAGCACGGCTCCGGTGTGTGGCAGTAGCGTTACATGCACAGAGGGGTTGGGTTTGGGGCTGTCACCATTTGGAGGAGGTGACCCTGGCTGCAGGGGACCCAATGGGACCAAAGGCATTGCACTGCCCCTGCTTTCACTGTGCCTTTATGAACTTCTTCCCGTGGCACCAGTCTGGATGCTTCCCAAGGTCAACTTCCCTGGGTGGGACCATCCTCCATCGGGAAATGCTGGCTCGCTTGGCTTCCTGGCTCTCCTACCAAAACGCAGGCGCCAAATCAACAGCGCATGACCCAGGGATGACAAACGGGAGTGCAGGGGAAGGAGCTGGGTGTGTAAGCTGGGAGGGTGTGTATTATCTTTTCTCGTGTGCAGCCTTGCTCATCCCTGTGTCTTAAAGATGCACTGTCTTCCATTAGCCTCGGGGCTTGGACCCCCCTGGCTGATGTGCAGCGTGGGATGGGACCTTGCCTGCATCCCTGCCACCAGCCCAGATGGGGTTCTGAGCGCAACCCACTGTGGGATGTGCAAGCCCCATTGGGTGGCTGAGAAAGTAGCTCCTAACATGCAAAATTTGAGCCCTTGGGACCAGACCTTGATGAAAGCCAAGCTGTGATGGGAGCAAGTGCCCAGCCATGAACTGTAGTGTGTCCTGTGCCTGCTCTGTGCTGGTCCTGCAGAGCCCAGGAGCAAAGAGACTCCAGGGAAAGCATCTTGTAGTCCTTGCACTGTGCCTGCCTGTCTGTGGTACCAGTGGCACTTTTGCAAGCATCTTATTTTCTAGTGCAATGCTCATCCTCCCTCTCTTCCTAAACCTCTGTGAAGACCATGGGAGAAGAGGCAGGACCTGTGACACTGCAGCACAGGAGGCTTGAGGCTCGATTAAATACTCCGCCCTGGATGGATCAGAGGGACCAGTGGTGATCATCACAGGGCAAACATGAGGGACACAACTCACAGCTTTAAGAAGCAGATCCCCAGGGTGAGCTGCAGCAGGTGATGCTACTCGGGAGGAAAGGTAAGACAGCAAACCAGCCCAGTTATTACCCACAGCACAAAGACAATGAAGCAGGGAGCTGTAGAGGGAGCATCACTGCCTGGCAGGGCAGTTCAGGGGTGCAAGCGGAGGCATCCAGCCCAGGCACATACCCTGCCTGGGTGAAACCCTCATCCCCTCTGTTTCTTTACCACCTTTGTGCATGTTGGCACTGCTTGCACTGGGAAGTCTCCCCTGCTTTGGGACAAGGCATGTCCCCCTTGCTCTGCAGCAGGCAGTGGGGCTCTGGGCTCAGCATGGATGAAACCATTGGGGTTTTCCTGCTGCTCCTTTCTCCACAATAGCTCTTTCTGCTCATCCAGCCAGGCTCGTCCCACTCACAGCTACAGAGGAGCTCGGCTGGGCTTTGTTAGGGTAAAGACCCTGAATGGTTCAGAGGTGCTGTAATGAACTCTGCATGTTAACTGGGTTATTGCAAGCATTCTTGCCTGCGCTGAGCATCACAGCTGGCAATGGGCTTTGGTAGCACAGGGTGACCCTGTGGGGGTTTGAGGAGGGTTGGGGATGGTGGCAGCATCACCCTGTCATGGCAGGGAGCTTCATGTGCTGGCAAACTCTTGTGCTCTCCTTAAAAGCGATGCTGAGGATGCTCAGGGCTCCTGACGGGTACAGCAGGCTCCTGGGAGGAGAGGAGAGGTGCAGCTTGAGCAAAGGGGTTTTACTGGAGTGCAGGGGAACAGGAGCAGGCAGGCATTAGCGTGACCCCACATTAGCAGGCAGAAAGAATTCCAGTTCTGCTGCTGTTTAATTCACACACAAAAGGCACAAATCCTGTGCCCATTGCAGCCCAGCAAGACAAACCACCCCAGCAGAGCATCCCATCGTGCTGCACTGTTCACACCCCCGGAGCTGTCCCTTGTATTCATTCCTAAGCCCTGGAATGTGTCAGCAGAGTGTGTCACGCTGTAGCTCAATAATCACAGCGCACTGCATACAGTAACGAGCAATTTCTGGTTAATGTTCCTGTGTGTGCCATAGATGGGAGCACAGAGCATTCCCCAGGCTCCTTCGCACCCCTTGGCTCTGGAATCTGGCTTCTCAGCTGCTGCTGCTGCTGTGCTGCTCGACTCCATTCAGGCACATGCTCGTGTTCAGGAGCTTCTCTGAGCCACTCCACCTCCAGCTCTTCAGATGGAGCTCATCAGGCTCCTCCATGTGAGTGCCACATCCTCAGCAGTGCCCGCCAGGACTGTGCCTGTGGTGGGACAATGGTCCTAGAGCATCCTGGCAGCACCATGGGATGGTGGCCACAGAGCAAGGGAGGGTTCTCTGCTTGCTGCAAGAGTTTTGCCTCTCTGTGTTCTCATTAAAAGCCCCTTTTGTTGATTTGGGGGAAAAAATAAGCCCCAGATCTTCCTCATTTGGGAAATGTCCTCTGATTTCCTTCAGTGGGTGTAGCAAAATCCCAGCTATTTGCTTGCTGGGATTGTCAAATGTATCCCTTGGGAGGGCAGCTGTTGAGGTAGCGAAGGGCAGGGATGTAAGGATGTCTGCAGGTGGATGGGGACACCAAAGCCATGGTGAGGAGGACATCCCTGCCTGCAGCTCTGGCTGCCTGTGGGCCACATCCTTCCCAGGGGTTGCTCCCCAGGGGATGCTTCCCTGCAGCCTTGCTGTGCTCTGCAGTCACCATGGCCCTTTAAATACTGGAATAAGCCTGTGATGGGGAAAAACTATTTTGTGTATGTATCTGCATGTATTTATGTGTATCTATCTCTATATATATATATTTTTCCCACCCAGCATGGGGAAGGGGCTGGGGTCCTCTGTGACTCTACTAGTAGGAGGAGGGGGGGATATGCTGGGATGCTGCAGTTCTGAGCTGTGCCCATGCATTTGAACCTCTCAGAGGGTCCTGACTGAGCCTTTAATGATGAGCTGGACATGTGTCTTATTTGGGAGAGCTTTTAAGAGGCAAATAAGCTATTTCTGTGACTTGGATCCCAGCACAGCCTTGCACTGGGTACTCATCTCCACTTGGCGCATCCTTTCAGAGAGAGGCAAAGTTTCAGGCTCGTTGTCTCTTCTGCAAACTGCTCCCCTTGGTGGTGTCCTTGCCAGGTAGAGCCACCAGCACTGCGCACCTAGCGCCCATCTGTGCCGCTGAGTATCCATGCTGGGATGCAGCGCAGGAGCGGGATGGCAGCTGCTGGGCACTGGTGTGTGTGTGCAATGTGCCCTCCTAGGCCTGGAACACCACTGCTGGCCCTCCTCACACGAGCGGTTCCCAAGGTCCTGGTACATCCTATCGTGCCATGCATGGAAGGCACAGTGTATCCTAGGACACTCCTTGCTCCTCTTCCTCACCCTTCCTCCTCCTCTGCTACAGTCAGACTCTGTCCTTGTCCTTTTCCCAGGCATGGACTCCACAGAAGATGGAAGCCAGGAGGCATTGGCACTGACATGCAGCAAAGATGCTTGTCCCCATCCTGGTCCCTTGACACGTCCATGGTCACCTCAGTTAGCCGGTGAGTGAGCAGGGAGTGTGCACCAAGGCGCTGGGAGGTACCTGGCTGTGGGTCTGCTCCCTCTTGAGGGTCCTGAGAGCTCTCCATTAGGCTTCAGGCAAGCCGGCATGGGGCTGCCACCTTCCATCCCAGCTCTTTCATTCCCGGCTAAGTGGGAGTAGCTGAACCTGCGCTGGATCTAATTGAAAGCCACCTCTGAGAGAGGGACAGGGAGCTGGGAGCAGCACAGTGCTACTTCATCCCCCACCTGACGACACAGCTGTTTAAATCTAGTGCTGGAGTTCTGTTTTCAAGCCTGGAAAGGTTACTGAAGCCGTTTGGACACATTCCTGCAGGGAAGTTCGGCAGAAGAGCTGCTTTCCGTAAACCAGCACCTTCATCTCCGGGGCTCTGTGATCAGATCAGCGCTGCAGCTTGAAGGTCATCATTGTGCCACCAAAAGCTGCCTTGCAGGATGGCCAAATAGCACCAGCAGCTCTGGTCCCTGCACAGGGCCCTCCTTCATGGGTGGGATGGGTGACTTCCCACTGTGAGTAACCAGCTCCATGCAGGGATGCTCAGTGATATTGCTGAAGCTGACTCTTACTGTCAAACTGAACTCTGCTCTTGTTTATATAGTCTAAATTCAGAACCCCTTCAGATCTTGGCCCTGTGTTGATAGCCATAAGCACAGTTCCCAAACATTCACCCTCCTCATGGTGCTTGGCGAGATGATTTCTTCATGCAAAAGCCCAATGGCCTCTTGTAAAGGCCATCAAAGCTGGCTTCAGAGTATTGCTGGCCAACTACCCCATGCCTCAGTCACCCACTGCTGCCTGGGCACAAGGCATCATCAGATACAAAGCTCTCGTGCTAATGGGAGAGCTGGTGGTTCCCACTGAAGCTTAAGAAAGGAATTGCTGTGGGTTTCTCAGGGAGCGGGGAGATATTGTGGGAGAAGAAGGAAAGCCAGTCTGTAGGCCATGGCAGGGCTGCTGATCCTCTCCAGATGAGGGGAGAGCGGTAACACCTCTGCCTTGTGAATAACCTCCCAATGTGCTTAATAAGCCAAAGCCTGACCTAGACCTAGCAGGGCCAAACGAAAGGGCTCATTATCACTTTGGCTCATTCACGGTGCTCCTTCCTCCCCTTGTTGGGGGCACAGAGCTGGTGGGAAGCCACAAAGGAGCCTACAAACCTCTGGCAGAGTTCACCGCCGGTGGTGGGAAGAGGCCCAATGTCCACAAGGGTCTCTGGATCTACTACAAGTGCAAGGACCCCTGAACACCCGCTGCAGCCCCACTCTGAGCACTCAGTGCCAGAGGTGGCCCCCACAAGCTGGTGGATCTCTGTCTGGCAGGGAAAGTCCTTGTTTTCTTTGGGGCAAAGCAAGGACCAGGAGCTGGTGGCTCCTCTGCTGCTGTGCATCACGCATGGCTCAGAGAAGCCAGCCCTCTGCCAGCATGCCCATGACCTTCAGCATATTCTGGCCTTCTCCTTCCTCCCAAGCATGAGCCAGGCCAGCCATGAACCCATGTCCTTTACTGTCAAAGGAACTGAGAGGGCAGGTAAATAGCTTGCATTAAAACCCAAGCATTTAAAAAGCATTTAAAGCCCAAGCAAAGCCCCAAACTATCTATTTCCTTTTAGAAGCTGGTTGGAAGGGCTCCAGCTGGGCCATTAGCTCAGGTAAGTTCTTCACCATCCAGCCATGTCACCTTTCTGCCTCATAAAGAGAAATATGTTTAAAATACCTATTTACTCTTTGAAATTGGCTTCAGGAGTGCTGAACATCCCTGGAGTGATGAGTTTTGTTCCACACACAGAGCTGCTTCCTGTGAAAAAGCTTATTTTAAATCAAGAAAACAAACCCGAGCAGGGGTTTGGCTGTTAACCCTTGCCTACCATGCCACAGCTGAGGGAATACCCTTGTGTGCAATTAATCCTGGGCTTGGCAGTGACAATGCCTCAAAAGAGACCTTTAAAGCTGTGTGCTGCCCTTCCTAAAGGATTTCTTCAGGTGGCAGAGACAAACAGGCAAGGCAAAGGATGCCAAGATGAGGATGGTGTGTGGCAGGATCCAGCCGTTCGCACGCATCTCTCTGCCTGCATGCAGCAAGGATTGGCTGTGAAGGATGCAGGGCAGCAGCATCACTTTGGTACCAGGGTTTCACACTGCCGAGGGTATTGATTTCCAGCCAGGCTGCCACATGGCGCTCATCGTTGGGCTCCGAGCGCTTCTCAAACGACCCATCTATTTTCCCTGCTCCCTTGCCAGGCACCGAGGTATTTTCATCTCTATTTTGCAAGCAAGAGATTGAAGCAGGGACAAAACAACCGCTCATTCCGCACGCCCCGTTGGAGCTGCCTGAGGATGTAGCACTCCACAGCTCTTCAGGTGCTGTAGCTGTACCTGCACGCCAGGCTCATTTTCACCCCATAGCACAGGCAGCACTAGGGCTTTGCCAAAAACCAGGGACTCCTGGTTTCTCCTGACTCGTGCTGCTTGGGCTTGAAATGGGAATGCTGTCCTAGGGGTGATGTAGGGCACATGGCTTCTCCAAGATGCCCCGGGGCTGGAGGAGATTTGAGCTGTGGTGCAGCACCTCCTGCTTGGTGACTCCTGCTCATTCATCCTCACCCTGCTAAGGACCTGAGGGCTGGGGAGCATCATCCCCGGCATGTCACCATGGAATCACAGATTGGTTTGGGTTGGAAAGGACCTTAAAGCTCATCCAGCTCCAACCCCTGCCACGGGCAGGGACACCTTCCACTAGAGCAACTTGCTCCAAGCCCCTGTGTCCAACCTGGCCTTAAACACTGCCAGGGATGGGGCAGCCACAGCTTCTCTGGGCACCCTGTGCCAATGTTCTCATCACTCAGAGCACCAAGAGTATCATTTGAGGCACATCATGAACAAGAGCTATAGCTCTGAATCCAGCATGTGGAGTGTGTGTGTGCATGTATGTGTGCGCACTCGTGTTTGCACATGCATGTGTGTTTGTGCACATGGGGACCATGGAGCAGCTTTCTCCAGTCTCACTGACCCCTGCAATTGCTTTAGCACTCCCTGAAGCCCTGCAAGGGGCCAGCAACACCCAGGATTAGGTTTGCCCCAGGATGGATCCCCTGTAGCCACAGGATGGTGGGTATGAGGCTTTCAGGTAGCGCTTGCTCCAATCTGTGTGCACTGGTTGGGGAGCACCTCTCAGAGCAGCAGGGACTTCCAGAGGCAGCAGTTTCACCAAAGCTGGCATCATTTCAGCACATTTAAAAGAAGTGGCAGAGATCTTCCAGGGAGCCCAGGAAGCGTGAGAGATGCTCATCGGCTCAGCGAGGCTGAGATCTGATAAAGGTGAGTGCTCAGACTGATAAATCCCCAGGTTAACCGGCTAGAAAGATACAGCGAGTAACCAATTGTGTGCCCAGCGTCGAGACGAAATAATCTTACGCTGTGAGTGTAACCACCATTTCAGGTTTCCAGAGAGCAGCCACAGATTCAAAGGAAAGTCACTGTGGCAGGGCTAATTTTGGCTTGATGCCTTAACTAGGAAGAGAGATGTCTTCTCCGGAGGGGTGGCTGCAGAGCCTGGTGCACGCATCCCCTCCCGCCCTGGCTCCTGTCGTGCCTTCTGCAGAGGAACAAGCCAGAGCCCATTTGAGATGATAAAGGCAGGAGCAGCAGTGACTCATGTGCTGGGAATGACTCAGGAAATCACACTGAGCTGCAGCTTTTTTTGGCTTGGCCACAGAGGCACAGGCCATCTCTGGCCATGAAAGGGCTCATGGCCCTTCCCAGCTTTGTATCCTGTGGCAGCCTTTCTCAGTCTGGGCACTAATTCCGGGTACACCCAAAATTGAGCTTTGTGTCTTTTCCTGGTTATGAGATGACCGTTTTTCATGGCAAAGTACTTTTCAGAGGGTGTAGGTAATGTGACCGAACACAACAGGGATGCCTGCAAGCTTGCAAGGCATCTCCTTAGCCATCAAAGCTGGTGGCCAGCTCAAAGCATCCCTTTTTCTCTAGCAGAGCCACTGGAAGATGAGACAGTTTAAGTGGAGGAAGCACAAGCGATTAAATGGCCCTCTTCTCCAGGTTAAATGAAGGAGGACATGGAGCAGATTTCCAGTGCTGGTGTGAATAAACAGGAGACAGAGCAAGAGTGAACTTTCCAGACTCCAAGAGCATTAGAGATCAGCTTGGTCGCCACAGAAGCTGTCCCATCTGCTCTGCACGGTGACACTGCCAGAGCCACTGGCACCGGCTTGGAGGGACATGAGGTGAAAGGGACCCCCACCTTCAGCATCACCCTCCATTTCAGCCCCTGCCTGTGCCATCAGAGCCATTGCTGGTGGCTCTCTGTGGCCAAGCCCCAGCTCAGATGGGCAGTGATGCGGATACAAGCAGTTTCTGACTTTGCAGCAGATTTTTTGAGCCCTTTCCCAGAAGGGACTTCAAAACCAATCCAAAACCATCATTTACAACCAAGAAATGTTTCACCTTGCCTTTGGGTATGAATTTTTCCTCCTGCTTAGATTAGGCCACTGAGCACCCAGGGTTATTTCAAGGCATCTCTTGGTGGCACTGTGACAAATTTGCTTCCAAGGATGCAGCGCGCTGCCACTTCACGTGGGCTATTCCTCCTCTTTCCTTTGGGTAATGGATCATCTTTTTGATATGTGGAGACTAATGATGCATTCCTGGCAGGACACAGGGGTTAAGCTGAGGGGGGACCGTGGTAAAACAGTTGTGGAGCTTCCTGGATAGAGGAAGCTGCAGCTGCACTGGAGAATAATGAGAACATCTGCTTGTTTTAAAGAAGGCATTAAAATCGTTTGCCCTGTGTTTAGTTTGATAGCTGCACAGTGGATTAAGCGAAGACGTTTACACCTTTCATTTAATAAAGGTATATCTGAGCATCTGACTTTCCTGCATTATTAAATACCAGGCTCTTGGCAGAAGATAAGAAAGGAAAAATAATTTGTCTTTTGTTTTAGCATCTATTTTATTTCCTCTTGGGCAAATGATCCTGCCCCGATACCAGGGGTTGCCTGAGGACATGTGGTGTGGGAGCGTCTTCATCCTCTGCCACCAAAGGACCGTAATGCAGGAGACACCTCTTCTGCAAATGGCAAATTTCTAATTTTGACACAAAATCCATCACAAAATCACTCATTTCCCCCCAGATCCTGTGAAACCCTATGAAAGCAAAGTCACGCTTGTTCAGAAACACCCCCCCTGCCAGCACCATCCCCGGGGCAGGGCCGGAGGTGCCAGAAGGGGTTTGCAGCCCCCAGCCAGTGGAGACAGCTCAACCCTTGACCCTCACCCCCAAACTGCACCAGTTTCATTTCCCAGCTGCTCCCCTAGTTGCATTCTGCTTTGAGCTCTTGGCTGGAAGCAGTTCCCGTCAGGACACTGGGAGCAGCAGCCCAGCTTGGTGGGACACAGCCAGGCTGCTCCGCCAATGTCCCCAGCCACTCGTGGCTCACGCCACCATCCCCTCCTGTGCAGCAGCATGAAAAGTGCTGGGCCAGCGCTACTATTCAGCACCAGCTATTTATATCCCGAGAGGGAGATGAGGACCAGCCGTGCAGCTGAGCCAGCCCGGGTGAGCAGGGATATTTTTAAGCACAGGGTTTGAAGAGGCTGGTGATGAACCCACAGCTCTGCTCAGCAGCAGCTGCACCCGCTCCCCAGTTGCCTGCCCAAGCCACTGTCCAGCCTAGGGGGGCAGGACCCCATCCCGGCCTGGCAGAGATGCTCCATGGGAAGGGTGTTTGAGTCCTGGGCTCAGTGCAGGGACATAACCCAGTGGTATCCTCCCAACAGCCTAAGATGTTACCGTCAGGGCAGTTACAACCCACTTTTAATTGTATGCAAGTTATTAGGTGCCATTTGGGCAAACCAAGCATGATGCATGAGCCCTTTGGCCATCAGGTCCAGCAGCCCTGCAATGAAAAGCCTCCTGTTGCAGCAGTGCTCAGTGTCTGAACAGTCCCCTTTGTGTCCTCAGTGCATGGCCGTGGTAGGATGGGAGCCCTGCGCCCTTGCCCACTCTGGTCCCCCCAGTATGCTGGTGACATTGGAGCTGACATTGGAGGACAGCCCTCACCCATCCTCAGGATGCATGCTGGGGCTGACACCTTCCCAGCACATGGGGAGCCCCTGATGCAGCCCCAATCCTGGCAGCATTCCCTGGCCAGAGAGCTCATCCTGCGCTGCACAGACAGTGGGGATTAACACAGATACTGTGCTCAGACTGGGTCCCTTGTCTGCCAGGGATGAGTCCATGTTACAGTCAGCTCAGCTCTGCAGCCCTCTCCATTATACATCACAGCCACTGCGCTGCTGAAAGCTTCATCAAAGCCCCATTTGCACTCCCCGGGCACAGTCTGGATGCAGCAGGTCCCCCCATAGGACCTCACCCAGAAGCCCTCTGAAGTGGGCAAAGAGGGTCTCTGCCTCTCCCCAAACCTGGCATGTGAGTGCCAGAATCATCCCTTCCCTTTTGCTTCCCTATATATGCTGCCGGGTATTCCAGCAGGTCCCAGATCCCTTGGGCTGCACACAAAGACTTGCCCAGGTGCTTTTCAGGGGTCCTAGAAAATGAGGGATGAGACCCAGGCAGTGCAGGCAGGACCCCATTACCCAAACGGCTCCCCAAAGCAGGAGGGAAAGAGGTGGGAGATGGGGGTGTTGGGAGCACCTCTGTGCCGAGGCTCCCCAGAGCTGAGCACCCAGCTCCCCGCTGGGATGGTTCCTGCACCATTCAGGCACTCAGGGATGCTGGTGGCAGGGAATGGTCTATGGGGGATTTATGGGGAAATAGGAAGCATCCCTCCCATAGCCCATTCTCAGCGGGTGAGCAAGGCTTCAGGTGTCAGGAAGTGGAAATCAATGCAAACAATGGGAGCAATCTGGGGAGGAAAACACTGAGTCGTTTTCAGTCCGAGTTTGGGAAAAGAAAGCTTCCCTGAATATTTAAACCAAATGAAATGCTCCCAGGTCCTTTTTTTCCTCTCCGCTTTTCTCCTGAAATAAAAAAGAAGTTCCCAACTCCAACTGAAGCTCTCACCTGATTTCATTGGAGATCAGCAGGGCTGCAGGGCAATGATGAGTTCCCGGGTTGCAGACAGACTGCTCTTTGTAGCAGGGGGTGTACGGGTGCAGGAGCCAGCTCTGGTTCCTAGCGGCTCCTGGTTTCCCTCCAGGAGGGCTTTGGGGACACTGTTTCCTGCTTGCAAGTGGAGGCAAAGGGATGCAAGTGTCTGCAAGTCTGAATCCATCCCTTGCTCTTGAGGAGCTCCCAAGATGAGGGAGTGGGATGAGGAGCAGCACCCTAAACACACCAAACCTCATCTGCTTCATCTCTCCTTGCTTTTGCACACCCACAGTCAGGTTTTTATGCTCTCCAGGGCCAACCCAGCCCTATTTCACCAAGTGAAATACTCCTGCTGATCCCAGCTGGGCAGGTGGAAAGCAGGCTGGGTACCCTGTTTGAGCATCAGCACCTTCACCCCCTGCATTAACACACAGGGCAGAGCGAGGTGGGGACACACCAAAGCAGAGCCTTGCCCCCAGCTACATGCGTTGTGATCTATGATTTGTTTTCATCTTCCTGATGTTTTTATCCCAGCCCAGGTGGGTTTGAGCCTCCGGGCTGGGGAAGAGCCGGGGCTGGGGGCTGCCACACTCTTCTCTCTCCATTAGCTTTCTTATTGAGTTGTCTCACACTGTTCGCAGCCGCAAAATCCGCTGCAGGCGTATTAAGGATTCTCCAGGCAAAACTGATAAGCTGAAGCCTCATTATTATCCCGCAAAGTGATTATCTTTCCTTGATGAAGTCTCATATTTGCCCAATTTCAGATGGAAACCTTTCCCTTTTCAATTTGAGACTAATTCATTTCTTGACTCCTGGTTACAGTGCAAGATATCACAAACACTCCCCAGCTCTGATTTATATCGTTAGGAATCATTTACTTGCAATTAAAATGAGTCTTCAGGGCTTTTGCAAACAAGCCGGATTAGCAAATGGTAAAACATTTGCTTTTCGTAAACAGTGACTCCAGGCTCTGAAACCGCAGGGGAGGGCAGGAAACCAGCCGGAGCTGCCCCAGGCTGCGGGAGCCAGGAGGGATGCTGCAGGAAACCAGCCGGAGCTGCCCCAGGCTGCGGGAGCCCGGAGGGATGCTGCAGGCACCCTCCCGGCGGGGAACTGGGTGCTCAGCTCTGGGAAGCCCCGGCATAGAGGTGCCCCCAGCACCCCCATCTCCCACCTCTTTCCCTCCTGCTTTGGAGAGCCTTTTGTGCGATGGGGTGCTCCCTGCACTGCTTGGGTCTCATCCCTCATTTCCTGGGAGCCCCAAAAAGTGTCTGGCTGAGTCTCCACTTCCAGCCCTGCGGATTTGGAACCTGAATGCTGCAGCGCAGGCCTCGGGTGGAGATGTCACCTAGCAGCATATCCTTCATAATTAAGATAATTAACAGTAGGATCATGTAATTGGCAAACCTTCCTGCTCTTGGCTCCTCTTTTACAGCTGCTCCAGGCCCTGAGCAACAAGAGGACAAAGCCACCCCATACACATTAACAGATCATTCCAACAACCCTCTTAAAACATTACCTTGGCTAAATCCTGTGCGTTTAGAACACAAAGAGCCCAAATCCTGGCATGGAGACCCAGCACCACTGGGGATTTCAGAGAACTAATGAGAAGGAGGAGATGGGAGATGGAGCAAACAACTTTGCCCCCTGCAGCCGGGTACCCAAGGGGGTTGACAGCCACTGGTGGAGGGACGCCAGAGCTCAACCACTTGAGAGCAAGCAAGAAGAGGGTCTTCAATTTTGGAGTATAAATACAGCACAAATGCAAGACTGGGCTCTTTGCAAGAAGCTCCAGCCACAAAAAGAACTGGAGATAAACCACAGCAGGATGCATTTGTGGGGTCGGATGTTTCCACTTTATTAAAAACCAGAGGGATTTCGTGGTGTGGCAAGTGGAAGGGCAGGAGGTAGCCCTCATGGAGCAGGGTAGCTTTTGGGTGGCTGAGGGAGGGCTCCTGTGGCACCCTGAAAGCCTCTGGGTGTCTGGGTGCAATTCAGCAAGAAATGGGGGTTTCAGAAGGATGCTGTTATTACTCTGGGTTGCTCTGGCCCCGCTGTAGGTGGGGGTATGAAGTTGGGGGGTCACACAGGTGCTGGCAGCAATAAAATAGTAATAAAGGTTTGGATGCTCCATCCCTGCCTTTGTACAGTAGCTGAGGGATTGAAATCACTGCTAGTTTTCTAATAGTGTATTGGTGGGGGCAATGGGTGAGATTTTGTTTGGTTTTAGAAAATTGGATGTAAAATTGGGTTCAATCTTAGGAAATTGGTTGGCACACTGGCATTTCCCAGCCCATCACCCGGCAGGGGCAACAGTCATGGCAGGGGGAGGACACAGCCACCACCGAGGGCACCTGTGTTACACCACTGCTCCACGCTCTTAACAGAGCAGTAACTTTGCAGGTGAAGCAGCCTGCAGTTCTTTAGGGTTTTAAGGTGAGATTTCCCCATCTCAGGAATGGGAAAGGACAGGGGAGGGCAGGGCTCTGCAGACCGCTCCTGCAGGATTTTTAAGCCCAGCTGGGATTCAGCTTTGAACGAGGGGGTTCCTCCAGGCCTGGTGTGGGCCAGCCCAGCGCTTGGCAGCGTGGGTTTTGACGTGCAGAGAAGTGGCTGTAAGCAAAAGTCTTGCTGCCAGCCTGGTTGGTGCAGCGGAGGCAGCAAACGCCGCTGGCAGTGAGCGCAGACCAGACCTCTGGTGTTTGCATCTATTACACACCTCCCGCGACAGAAAGGGCACCTTCCCATCAATAGTGAAGGGCAAAGCCCACATGTGCCACAAGCGAATCACCTGTACATGTAATTTACAAAAGTAATTAAGCTTATTCTCTCCCCTGGTTGCCAAAGTCAGAGCAAGCAATGGGTATTTTTCTACTCCTGCGCACCTGGAAGAGCTTTGTTGCCTTGAGTGCATTGCCTCCTGTTTTCATTTGTCAAAATAAATTGCTTTTTGCATGGTGGTTGTAATCTCCAGATTTTTCCAGGCCTCAGCCATGCAGTGGGATGCAGCCCCTCACAGCCAGCCCCTCAGGGCATCCCCAGCTGGCTGTCAGAGCCTGGCCATGTGCTGAGGTGCAGCAGAGGATGGGTGGCTGTGTTCAGCTCCAGGGAAATGCATCTCCATGGGAAGCACAGAGACCTCCTCAGTGCCAGCCTGGGGCCGCTGGTCTGCCCATGGTGAGGTAAAATCCAGACAATGTGTCCTCTTGAGCGAGCTCAGCAGCAGGGGGAGGGTATCCCCAGGTACTGCTCATCCACAGCTGATGTTCACATAGCCTTTAAAGGGACAATGGCTTTAAGGGTTACTGGCTTTAACCTGCCAGAGGGGAGATTGAGATGAGCTCTTAGGCAGAAGCTCTTCCCTGGGAGGGTGCTGAGGCACTGGCACAGGGTGCCCAGAGAAGCTGTGGCTGCCCCATCCCTGGCAGTGTTCAAGGCCAGGCTGGACACAGGGGCTTGGAGCAAGCTCCTTTAGTGGAAGGTGTCCCTGCCCATGGGACACCCTGTTTTTTCCTCTTTTTCCTGTGTTCTGGGAGACACGTTCAAGATTGGGCTGGACAGGGTGCTGAGGCATCTAGTCTAGGTTATGCTTTGCCTAGAAAGGTGGGACCGGATGATCCTTGAGGTCCCTTCCAACCTGTGATTCTGTGAGAAATGGATGCATGGAAAGAGAAGAGGAACATGATCTCTGCTGGCAGGTGGGGGCTCTTGCCCTGATTACATGGGAGGTGGGATTAAGGGGATTTCAGCTATTCTGAGTTCACTTGATTTCCTTTAAGGGAGCAATAGGCTCATATAGATACTCAATCCTTAGGAGGAGGGTCTCTTCAGCAGCAAGGTTAAAATGATGAGTTGAGATCACTAGTCAAAAGGCAGCTTTTGTCTCCCAGTGACCTCTGAGCAGGACATAAACTCCCTTGAGTTATCAGCTGCTTGCTCTTATTACATGTGGTATTTATTGGGTGAGTGGATAATTTGAACCTATAGAGTTATTAATTATGACCTTAATCTGATTGTTGCTTTGTTCCATTTTTAATTAGCTTAGTATAACTGAAGTCATTTAATTCGGTAATATACTTACTTAAGTGCATATCTAGCTGCATATCCTTTTTATATCCATCAGAAGCGCTTGGGACTGGCTCACTCCATCAAACTGCAACCTGGGGCATGAACTCTGAGCAAACCTCAAGTAATATTAAGTTTACAAGCAGGCTGCTCCACTCCTGAGTGGCTGAGTAGTCCCCTATACCTGTGTTGTAGCTGGCAGCAGGAGCCAGGGTGTGGATAAAATGCCTTGGTGCCAGGGAATTGAGGAGAAAACAGGAACTTGAGCCTTGTGCAAACAAGAACCAAACTCCGGGTGATTGGCATGAGGGGCTGCTTCATCCAGGCAAGGATCTGAAGAGCACAAACCCAGGTGCTTTAGGGGGCACCGCACTCCTGCTCTCAGGTGGAGGGAGCTCAGTCTTTGCACACTCTTGTGGCTATCGGTCAGTGGAGATTTGCAAGCTGATGGATGGTTTGGGGTTCTCTGCTCTCAATGATTTCAGTGGTGCTCACCGGAAGCTTTTATCCCAGTACCTTGGAAGGAAACTGAAGCTGCTAGCACAGGGCATAGTACTGAGCAGTCTGGACTGCATCTTGGACCTGCCAGCATTAAGACACCCACAATGGCCCAGGCCAGCTGGGCAGCATGGCTCCAATTTTATTGCCTTTGATGCTGACATCTGACAGCTCCTTTATGGTCCAAGGGCTGAGATTTCCCTAATTTAGGATCTTGCTGCATTCTCAGCTCTCCTGGGTTACACAAGGCAAATAATTTCCTTAGTTTCCTTACCTGTAAGGAGGGGATAATGTCCTGGCTGCCACTTCTGAGCCGTTTGAGAGCTGTAGATTCGAAGTACTCTCACTGGCAGGGGTTTACTGTTGCTCTTCCCGACTTTTAGACTTGCACAGGATTTTGGATGGCTTCTGAAAACAGTCAGAAGATACAGTGGGGTTCTGCCTCCCCTAAAAATATGTGCTGCTGGTCCGCACCATGACATGCCTGTTGCACTATCCCCCAAGGCCGCATTCATGGCTGGTGGCTTGGATGCATCCTTGCAGCTGTTAAGCTGATACAGCTACGAGGGTTTAGAAGGGGTGCTGGAGGTCAATGTGTGGCACAGATAAGCCTTTTAAACAGAGTATTAGCATAAAAAAAGTGACAGTAGTCTATTAAGTTGTGTTTTGCTCTTTTCTCCCCTCCTGATTTCATTGCTGGCCCTTCACAAGCACCCGTCCCTGGTTCTGTCAGGGCTGAGGCACTGGAGGGTTGCAGCGTGGCTGTGCCAAGAGACCAGAGTTTGCGCAGGTTTACCAAAATCACTTTGCAATCGCAGCTTAAGTGAGCAGAGGTGCTGGGATCATTAGGTAAGAGAGTGCTAATGAAACAGAACCACTTCCCTGCCATGTTTTCTGCTTTTCCCCACTTTATTGCTTAATTCACAGCAGGGCAGCTCCACATCCATCCTCTCGGGATTGAATTTAAACAGAAGTGTGTTTAATCACCTGTCTCATTAATCCCTAATATTCTATGTGCTGGCCTCACCAACGGAGCTGTGCAGGAAGGCAGTGCTGAGGTGGGAAGGAATTGAACAGTTTTGTCCAAATATAAAGCCCAACCGCTGGTTCCTCAGCTGTCAAATGCTATACCTCTTACTGATTTCACTGGAGGACATGGCCCAAAAGCTCCCGAGTGCCTGAGCATCATGCTGCAAAAGGACAGATGCTGTGGAGACGGTGCAGGGTGATGTTACCCAGGGACGAGGCGATGCTTGTCTCAGAGCTGGATCAAAAGGGCTTTATGCCAGCATCTGGCTGGACAGGTCCTGTTATGGCACAGTTGTCCCTAAACCCTGGCTGGGAGGCACAGGTGATGGTGACCACCTCCAAGTTATTGGGGTGTTTCCTTCAAATTGCACTTTTTCCTTCCCCTGGAACATGCAGGTGGCATTACCAGTCTCTGCTTGCTATGGAGCAAGAGGGGGCCCCATGTCCACCAGCCCCAGGGCTGCAGCTGGAATGGATGCGGCTGCAGAGGGTCACCATGGTTACAGGCACTTTCCTCATCATCATCCTTGTGGTTTTTAACCACTGCTCAGAGCGATGCACCACAAAGCAGCTGAGCAAAAGGCTGGAATTTCAGGCTCCTCTTGATAACTGCATTCCCCAGGATAGCTTGGAGGATGGAGTCTGTCCTTAGGTAGGGAGAAGGGGACCTGAGTTGGTGGTTCTCTTCTTCTGGCCTAAATTAGGCAAGTGAGGGTATTTCATTTGGCTTCAAACCATCCCTCCACACCACTGACCCCAAGCCACTGCTTGTTGATGAGCACTAGGCTAAAACAGTGGGGAACTTGGTAAGGGAGAGACTCTGCACAGCTGTAATTATTACTTGATGTTGAAAAGCAAAATTCTCCCAGGCCCTGCCCAGCAGTTATGGGATGTTTGCTGTCTTCAGGTCCTTTGGTCTCTCATGCTTGTGTTCCCTTTCATCTCTTCTTGTTCATTCTTAACATGCATCACCACAGATGAAGGAAGTTTCTTCCTTCACCAGGCAGAGCTCCATGCTGCCCGCTTGGCAAGCCACAGCTCTTCCAAAACACAGGAAAAGGAAAAGCCAAAAAGCAAGTGAAAGGAGTCAGCTGTCTGGAGGAACTCCCACAGATTCCCTACTAAAGCTGTTAAATCTCCAAAGCATCCCTTTGACACAACATTTGTAGGTTGACAAAACCTGTCCTTTCTCCTGTCCTGCTAGAAGCCTGCACTTAAGGAACCACCCACCCCACCTAGTTGGTGATAATTAACACCCAGGCATGGAAAGATTGTGATAATTTGGGTTTGACCATGCCCCTGGGTGAACTCGCTCTGCTTTGGGGAGCTTGCACCTTGTTTTTTGGCCTTGTTCCTCATCGCCCTGTCCCTCATTACTCTTGGGCATTGTGCAAGCAGTGGGTGATTGGGCTCGGCACGTTCTGCTCCAGCAGGACAGATGAGGTTGGTTTTCCCCCAGCATTTCAGATGTAAATGAGCATTTCAAACCTCCATTTCTGCCACAGGACTCTAGAGGGAAGGGTTTGGCTTTGATATACAGATATATTTTTAAGCAGTGAGAGATTGATTCGTGCTGTTCCTGCCTAGTTGGCACCTGCATTCAGTCACCTCAGAAAGGCTCAGCCTGCTCTTGCAAAGAGGAGAAACTGCTTGTTCCCAAGCAGCCCCACTGTCCTGTACTTGTGGACCCCATGGTGTCCCAGCCCCGGCAGTGGCACCAGAGACCTCCACCATGGTTCATCGTGTTCCTGTCCCTTATGCAGCTGGTTTCCTGGGAGGAATAACAGCTCGGAGCCTCAAGGCCTTTCAGCTGGCTTTTCCTATTGTTTCTTTCTGAAAAAAAGCAATAGCGGAAGGTTTCTGTTCCTTCACTTTTTTCCTAATTCAGCCTTCTCAGTGATGTTACAATTGCTTAAGTGTAGCTTTCCCTGATGTGATGTCAGGTTAAGCTGTGTGACAAACTTACCACTGTATTTGCTGCTGTTCTCCAGCATTTGCAGCAATTACTATTTTCTAACAACTACCAGGGTGGAGTGTCACCCTTCCACCAGCTTCTGGCTCTCTCCATGCTCTGGATGGCACCAGGGCCTGCCCAAAGCCCACTGTGAGCTCTTGGGGTGAAGAGCCCACTACCTGCTTGCAGTGCTCTCTCCACAGCCATGCCACCTACGGGTTCCACCAAAAGCTGGTGAGCAGAACTATGCTAAAGCTGACAGTATTTCCCCAGGAAGGTCCAGAAGTAAGCAAGTACCAGGTATATATGTTATCTTCCTTTTTTATCTAGTACAGCCACACACACAAGATGGGTGAGACCCTGTATTTTCTGGGAAGTTGCACAGACAGCCCTTCAGCAATTCATGCCCTGTGGGCTGGGCTGAGTCTATGTTCTGCCCATGCTTTGAAGCCACAGACCTAACCTGAGGTAACTCCTGATCCCAAAATTAGGATTTCTCTGAATTTGCTTAAACCACTGGACAAAATGGGTGAAGTAGGGAAAGGAGAGAAGATACATGTATGTTGTCAAACGAGAAAGCCAGGGCACAGGTACTGCTCTTGTCAGCAACTGCATACAGGTGGGATGGATCCAGATGGATAGGTGAGACTTCAGTCTCATGCTCGTACCTTTGTGTCAAGCATGCAGAAATATACCCTATGATCAGGTTTCTGGAGAGCTGGGGGTGTTTGTTCAGAGGCATGGGAACCCCCCAGACATACTGTGTAGGAGACATCATTGAACCCAGCAGGATGCTTCATTAAGTCAGCATTACCTTTTCCTCCCTCACATAAGAAAGAGCAGAAAAAGAACTGCTGGGTGCGATGCTCCATCTTTTGCTACAATAGCACAAGAGGTGGGAAACCCTGCTCATTTTTCTCCTGATTAAAAAAGGATCCTGGTGAAAGGGTTTATTCAAGCCTTGTTAGAGAATGCTGCCCCAGCCCAAGGTACAGATGTGCACTATGGCCGCTTACCCATACAGACAAGCTCAAAGATGGAGAGGAAATGTGATTTTTCCCTGATGACTTTCCTCCCAGTCATCTTTGCTGCTATTTGTAACAGCAGCAGATACCACATCCTTGGACAAAATCTGCTTTTCAAGCAATGATGTCCCCTTTTTATAATAAATGCTGCCAACTCCCAGAAGTGATAGCTCACAAACAATGGGTGAGAGGACAACGGGAATGCTCTTTGAGATGCTGTGCAGAATAGATCATCCACTGTACAGCAACAAATCAAACTTGGAAAGAAAGATTTGGAAACAAATTACCAGCAAGATATTTCAAACTGACAGCAATTTGGAGCAACTTAGGTCTGTCTGGTAAGAACTGTATTCCTTTTATTTCCCTGTCAATAGCAGCTACCTTATAAGATTGGTTTCTCGTTGATAATTCTGTCTGGAACAGAAACTCCTGAGTACACTTAAGTTGATAACTCTCTCTTCGATCACATTTTGGTAGCAATGCTTTTCTCCTTGATGACAGGATTCCTCCCTTTGGATGAAGTTTTGATACCTAAACAGCCACATGGTTCTGGGATTTCCAGCCTCAGGGCCTTCTGGTGCAGTTTAGGCAGTGAGGTCCCGGGCTTGGACTCAGGGGTGGGAATGGTGAAGATATGAGTTTGGGGCGGGTGCTGCAGAGATGCAAGCATCACCCTGCTTTGCCTCAGTTTCCCTGCTCCGACAGTATAAAACCTGCTTCCGTATATGCTTGTTTTCATGACAGAGGAATAATTAATATCTGCTAGTAATACTTGCTCCTCAGGAATACTGGAACATGAAGGATTAAGGGTGCTCCTCTGCTCCAACCTGCAGCACTGGGAGATGAGGACATCACCTCTTTGTGTGCCCAGAGGAGCAACGTGGGGCTTTGCATGGCACATGTGCGCTAGCAGGAACACACAGGGAAGGGAATATCAGATATGGTACAACCACAGGCTTGATGTTCACATACAGCCAGGCCTTGCCCCGGCTCTGAATTAAGGTAGCAGGAGGAGCTCAAGTGCAGTGTGGCAAAGAGAGACAGTTGGGTGGAGGTGGAAGTTGGGAGTGATCCCACTCTGCATGCACAGGATTTGCATTTCTCCAGCATCCCATTAACAGCACTGAGGACTCATCTCCTGCTGCACGTGTTAATTATAGAGGTAGCTCATTAATGTCTGTTAGGGAGAGGACACAGCAGGGTGGAATGTGTTGGGGGCAGAAGGGAATGCAGCAGTGCTGACATGCCCCAAGCAGGAGAGGCACATGAAGAGCATGCTAGCCTGCAATTTGCCTGCAATTTCTCCTCGGGAAGCAATGAATGTTTATGACTAGCCATGGCAATGCCTGTGGATCTCTTCCAGAGAGAGGCAGATAAAAATAGGTTGGAATTGCACAGAGAAAAAGAGAATTTTGACATTTCTTTGAAAACTCTTTGTGGCCACATATTCCTAGCCTATTTTGGTCAAGTACTTAGCAAGAGGGATGTCAGCTGTGGCTGACAGTCCTTTTAGTTGCCCTTGGTTTAGCACAAGCCAGGCCCTGCTCATCTGCTAAGGGAAGTCAGCCCAGCAGAGTGATTTGACTGGTTTAATCTTTTGAAAAAGAAAGGAAGAGATTCGTAGTAGTTCAGCAAAGCCCTAGCTGCCCTCGGGGACCATGTCATCTTTGGGATAGGAGGATTGTCTCTATGCTGCTTTCTCAATTGCCTCATTTGGTGCCTGGGGCCAGCTTTTACCTTGCTGAGCTTCCAGGGAGTGTGAAAGGGAGTTCAGTGCTCTGAGTGTGGGGTCAGGTGCTATCAGCATGGGATTTGTTTCCTTCACTGGCTTCTGCTTTGTACTTAGCATTTGAGAATAACTTATTAGGAGGGAGGGAAACCTTGATGCAATGATGGCTTAAATTTGTAGCTTAAGTTGTTGTGGTCTTTTAACACCCTAAATTAAAATCACCCTTTACTGGTGTTGCACTGCATCCCCCCTGGATAAAGAAAGCAATCTACAATACCTATTTATTCATGCTGTGCCTTAGAAACTAAGATCTTATTGTCTGTCCTCCATGGATATGAAATACTCAGTGATGCAACAGAGGCACCATTTAAAATGAAGCTTTTTCTCCAGTGCCCTTGTCTAAGCTTTCCTTGCCTGCACAGTCCCACCTCTCTGGGCACCACGTTTCAGTGATGCTACAGAGGCACCATTTAAAATGAAGCTTTTTCTCCAGTGCCCTTGTCTAAGCTTTCCTTGCCTGTACAGTCCCACCTCTCTGGGCACCACGTTTCAGTGATGCTCTATGACTTTAGTCTTCATAGCATTTTGGGATCTTTCTGGAGGGAAAGCGTGGTAGAGATGTAAAACCTTATTAATTAAAGGCTGAAATAGATGCTGTGTGTGGAGGTCAGTGACTCATGCAGTAGGATTCTCAGGCTTCTGCTATGCATTGCCTCAGGGCACTTTTCTGAATGTTCCCTTCTCCGGGGCTATGACAGTTCATTACACAAAGGCTCTGTGAACCGGAGGTGAATGCAAACTATTCTGGCTAGGCTGCTCCCTAGTTGGCGAAGCAGCTTCCAGTGAACCCAGATCATGTTCAGCCTTTTGGGACAGCATCATTTCTCCCTATGGTTTCTGCCTGTTTTTTTCAGGATGCCTGTGCTGTCATGTGTGTGCATGGGGGGATGCTGCTCTTTGCCAGCAGCCCCTGCGCTCGTGGTGCTATGGAATGCTTCTGTTTCTCTTTGTAGAGGCCGCAGGGCCACATAGTGGAAGAGGAAGAGAATGTTTTAGATGAGATCCAGCGGCTTCCTGAGGCAAGTCTCTAGCACTTTTTGTTGGAGAGGATGGGCTGTGATGGTGGGCAGCAGGCATCAGCCCTGCAGCAGTGAGTACCTTTGTCTGCAGCTCTGGCTGGCACAGCCTGTACTGACCTCTGGAGTACCGCTGCATCGATGGGAACAGCAAGGTCCTGACTGAGGTGCATTTAATCAAAGTGGGTTGTTCTGTTGTGAGGGGCATACAGCTTAGTTGCTGTAGCTGCAGTCCCACCAAAAGCATTGCCTATGAAGTTTCCACACTTCTAATGCAGTCCTGAGGCATGCATGTCACCAGGACATTGGGACTTGCTTTCTAGCTGCGCAGGTGTTGACTCCTAATTGGATCTTGAGAAACAATCTTGCTTCCTTATGCACCTGAGCCCCGAAGAGGAATGGTGATGCCTCCAGCTGCATGGGAACACTGAAACTAATGCTGGGGAGACCCTAGGACTTGATGCAATAGCATGCATGAGATGATGCTTGTGCCAGACCCTTGATTTTGTCCCTTTTCATCAGAGCCACAGTCATAGAATCGTAGAATGGTTTGTGTTGGAAGGGACCTTAAGGCTCCTCCAGTTCCAACCCCCTGCCACGGGCAGGGACACCTTCCACTACAGCAGCCTGTTCAGAGCCCCGTCCAGTCTGGCCTTGAACACTGCCAGGGTTGGAGCATTCATAACCTCCTTCTCCTCTGCAGTTAGTGCAACTGGTGGCACAGCACGGCTGCCCTGGGGCTGTCCTTGCTGCACAGCATGACATCAGCTTCCAGACAGCTCATCCCTCTGGTATTTGGATCCTGGGATTCTTTTATTGTATTTTTAGTTTTTCCTCTTTCTATTGGCTTACTGCCACCCATTCAGCCCCTCCTGCAGCGGCTTCCACCACCATTATGCTTCTCTACATCTTTTCCACTTTTCCTCATTCCTTTTATTTCCTTCCCTCTAAATTCTCCCCTTACCCTCTCCTGCCCAGCAGTCCTGTCTTTGCCCCTGCCACTTCTGTTTCCACACTTTTTTCTCACAAATAACAAAACTAAACTGCTCTTAAAACACAGAGAGAGAGAAGACACTTTTTAAAATGGGCATGAATGGATGCAGGGAGCAACTACTTCATTTCAGCAGTGTCGTCACAGAAATAGAAAATCTAGTTCCAGCGGAAACAAATAGCTTAGACCCTGTGGATGCTGGAACTAGCAGGCACGTAGTTACACCAGGTGCTACATAAACAAGGCCCTTCCTCACTTGGCACACAAACCTACCCCAGGATTTAGCAGTAAAAAGGCAGCTTTCTTCCTGTGACTACACCCACCCGGGTGTCTTCAGGTGGCACTAGTCCGGGATTGCCCTTGTGCACAGATCTGACTAATGGGGACATGCTGCCAGACTGTGTCATCACCAACCACGTTCTGCTCTGACGTGCTACACTTCAGATTGCCCTAACAGAGGTAAAACTGAAGGCAGTTGTTTGCTTTATGCGCTTAACAACCCACATGCAGTATCGCTTCAGCAGCCTCTCCTCAACGGGCCTCTCCCCTGGCTTACATTTGGTTTTCACCGAGTGAAAAGGGGTGAGAGGAGCCTCTGAAAAACCCGGGAAAGCAGGATGACAAACCCACAAACACGGTTAAAACAAAGACTCGGAGTCAAGCGGAAAACTTCTCATCTCAGAAAATGGATTAGATTTCAAGCTGCCGGCACAGCCTGATTACTCTCCTAATGACATGTACTGGATGGGAAGTGTTAGGCTATTGTTCCTGGGTACCTGTCTAAACAACACCCTGCATTTTAGTCTCCTTGACAGAGCCGGCCACCATGCTCCAAGAGAGCTGTTAATTAAGAGACAAAGTACAATCTCAACCCGGCTGGCTCTATTTTATCTAATATTAGTTTTTGTTTGCGGAGTCTTTTAACTCACTCCACAAGCCAGCAGAGCTGCTGGCTGATCTACTTTTCCCTTTGCTTTGCAGCTGTGTGGTGCAGAACATGTGATTCTCCACAACTCCAGGCCTTCTACCTTTGAGTTTGTAGTTTCAAAAAGGATGATTTGTTTTATATATGACATTTTGTCCTGAAAGGATGTGAGATGTGCAGAACTGTGGAATGTGGAAGCCACTGCAGGAGGCCAACACATGATATTAAAAGCAGTAATGAAAGAAAGCAAGCAAGCTATTGAAGTGCAAACTCAATTTTACTAAGAGGGTGCTACAGATCAGAAATGAGTAGTTTGAATCGCTGGCACAGCTGACACCAAAATATTAATGCTTTGGTACAAGCAGCAAATACAAAGAGCTTAAAAAATCTGTTTTCTCTGTGTTTCCAGAGGAAAGCCTATTTGTTAAGGCACTGAAGAACCTATATTGTTTTAATAATGTGTATCTTAGTCAGTATCATAATTACAGATCTCACTTTCTTTCGATTAACTTCACTCACCTCCAAGGTTGGACTCTTGATCCCTATTTTCTTTCTGGATTGTAAAACAACGGTATGCCATTTATTTCCTTGATTTGGACCCTTTTCTTGGATTAAACCTGCAGGAAGGAAAAATGCAATCTAAATCGCTGTAGGACACTGTCTTTTCCTGCAGGAAAGGCTTGTAGGAGCATGGCAAAAATCAGAAACATGGTCCAGCTGATGCCACTGAACCAGGACCTGGAGGAAAGTCACAGTCCTGAACCATGGGTTACTCTGACCTGGGGACAGTCCCCTCGGGAACCTACATGGCTGCACATCTCCCTCAGCTACATCACATACCTTGAATAAACCTGCCTTCCTGGTAGGTTGCCCAATCTCTCTCTATTTTGTTTAATATCAAAGGATGGAGTGAATAGATTCAGGTATTTCGAAAGCACTGGCAAATGAGTCATGAAATGCATTAAATTTATTCAATTGTTTTTACAATACAGTACAAGTGTAAGTTCTGTAGAGATATTTATATTAAAAACCATCTCAACATGCATTATGAAAAATGACACGGTAATTGTTGCTGGATAAAAACGGTCACTCTCTCACAAGAGGCTCACGGAGACTTTTCAAAGAAACCTTCAAAACAAATTACTGATTAAAGAGGACTCTCCCCACTGCAAACCTACCTCTGTGGATTGAGGGTGAGTTCCCAAAACCTCCTTCTCTTCTGAGAGGAGCTGTGGTGGCCCTGCTTAGCCTCTGGGATTTCTTCTCCTCTGTATTCTTGTTATTAGAGACATTTGCAGGAAACCAAGAATTTTCCTAAAAGCAACAGATCTCCTGAATCACAGAATCCCAGACTGGTTTGGGCTGGAAGAGGCCTTAAAGCTCATCCAGTTCCAACCACCTGTCACAGGCAGGGACACCTTCCACTAGAGCAGGTTGCTTCAAGCCCTGTCCAACCTGGCCTTGAACACATGGAGGTTAAAGTAAGTAGGTTTTCAATTCACAAAGCCAAGAAGAACTGAGCTTTAATTTTTTCTCCATCCGCTTCAAATCCCAACATCCATCACCCCCCAGCTGTCCACAGTCCTTTCTTGCCCTGTGCTACCTCAGGAAGACAAAGCCAGTTTTGACCTAAAATTCTGCCTTTGGGACTGGCACTGTTTAACATCTTCGTCAGTAACATGGGCAGGGGGGTTGAGCACCCTCAGGAACTTTGCTAACAACACGGAGCTGTGTGGTGCAGTCACACACTGGAGGGAAGGGATGGGATCCAGAGGGACCCGGACAGGCTGCAGAGGT
>WYDI02028769.1:0-52202 GCA_009867235.2 Psittacus erithacus
TAACACCGATGTTTTTAGTTGCTGCTCAGTAATGTTTACTCTGATCAAGGACTTTCTGAGTCTCATGCTCTGCCAGGAAGCAGGGGAAGCCAGGAGGAAGCAGAGACAGCACACCTGACCCAAACTAGCCAAAGAGGTATTCCATACCATAGCATGTCATGCCCAGGATGTAAACAGGGAGTCACCGGGAAGGGCTAGATCACTGCTGGGATCAGGCTGGGTATCGGTTGGTGGGTGGTGAGCGGTTGCATTCTCTTCCCTTGTTGTTTCCCTTATCATTATTATTATTGGTGGTAGCAGCAGTGGTTTGTGTTATACCCTAGTTACTGGACTGCCCTTATCTCAGCCCATGGGAGTTACATTCTTTCCATTCTCCTCCCCATTCCTCTGGGAGTGAGGGGGGAGGAAGGGGAGGGAATGAGCAAGCGAGCTGAGTTATGACTGAGCTTAAACCACAACAGCGTCAGAAAGAAAAAGAATGATTCTTTTTCTTTGCAAATGTCAGTAGTGGGAAGAAAGGGTTAGTTTCAAACCACCTAGGTATTTTGAGATAGTTTAATACGGTGATTTTTGGTGTTAGGAGAGTTGCTCCAAAGAAAAATCAAACTGGACACTTTTCTGCTTTACTTGGCTAAATACTGATTTTTTGCTAATGCCTTTGCAAGGCACAAAAATAAGGCTTCAGGACACTCCAAAGAAAACTGGCCTAAGTGCATTCATTCCACTACAGTGCTAAGGAGTTGCTAAGGAGAAAGGTTAAAGCACACCAATTGCTCCATGAAGATGCCACTTTCGTGTTCTCTGTGGTAGGTACGTGGTGTGGAAGGCATGAAAGACAAGTGAACTCCGGGTTTATTCTTTGACATTGGCTGCACAGTAGCAAGTGTGCTATGTGGCCATATGTCAGACACTCTGTGTACTAGGTAAGAAGGGCGGACTTCAGCAGACATTCCTGAACCATCTCTGCTTCAGGTCTACTGGTCTCTAGGAAACTAATTGCTTTAATATGCAGTGTAGAATCTTAGTGGCATCCATTGACTTCCTGATGAATAGAGCGTCAAGCACCTTAGGAGTGCTGAAAGAAAAAAATACTCCTTTGCTACCTAAGAAAGTTTTGGAACAGAACAATCACAGACAAAAGGAAGTATAGCTATAAGGAGGGGAATGGTTGTTGTGTTATACCTAAGCCACAAGATTCAAGATACTGCCAATGCTGATTGAGATACACCCTGCTTCAGGCCATACTGAGCCTTAACAATAACTTGGGGCATGATTTTTGATTCACAATGTAGGCAACAGTTTAAGTACTTGTTGTAGGAGCTCATGTTGGACATAAGGAAAAAAATTATGTGTGAGAAAAGTCTCCAGGGACTTACAAACAAGGCAGAGCAAAAAGGCATTCGTAACACTCAAATTCAAAATGTGTCTCCTCAGCAGACTAACACTAGTGAAACAGCTGTCACTATCTGATTCCTGAAGACCCAGCAGTGCACAGCCAGACAGCAAAAGTTGCCTTTTAGAATAAAACCCACTCCAAATGCATAAAAGAAGCAACACTGAACAACTGGGGAAACAAAAATCTATTCCTTTTGTCTTGGTGCTACAGGATTTCCTGAGCCAGTGAAGTACTGACGGAATTGCAGCCTGTGATCTTTCAGCTAGGAGAAGGGAGGAGGCTAGACAGAAAGGCTGACAATGTGGCAGGAGAAGTAAACACAGGCTGCTGTCCGGCAGAGCCAGAGGGCTGCAAGAGGCAGGTACTTATCCTCAACCAAGGGAAGAGTGATGCTGAACACATGCAGTGCTCTGCGTAGAACAGCTAAATGCCATAGTCTGAAGCACCAGCATCTGTGTTTTATCCTTACAGTTATCTGGGAGTGTGTGTGACTTTAAAGCTGAAGTTCCTGCATGGAAAGTCACTGTTAAAACGTTTTCATCCTGGACCTGTGTCAGTGTCTGCTTTGACATGGAAAGCTACAAAGACTGAGTGGGTCTGCTTAAAAACTTCAGTCTGTCTACCTTTATCTCCATTCATAGCAAACCCACCTTGAGCTTGAGTCTCAGCAGCTAGCAGATTTTTGCTCTTTCCAAAAAGTATCAGTTTCTCCACTTGGAACAGTGTGAATAACCTTTGCTTTGAAGCTTATCCCTGGTAAGAAATCACTCTTATTGAAATGTCTCACGAGGGCACCAACTTGCCTCATCAAATGTTCTTTATGAGTAGTATTTACAATTTTCGTCCCCTATAATTTATACTGGTGAACATAATCAGAAGAAAGATTAATAACAGCAGCCCCTGAAGACACTATGGTCAAACTGATCCAGATTTTTGTTAATGGCCCTAGCATCTGACTTACCATTGTGCCTGACTGCTTTCCTGTTCTTTATGTGTGTAGTCTCTGATGCTTGTACAGATTGGAAAGCTTGTATTTGTTTAAGGCAGCAGAGTTGGAAGAACAGAGAACAAAGTAGCAAAACTAAGACCTGGATTTAAAATTCAATCCAAGGTTTAAGTATGCATTCTGTCTACAGTTTGGTACAAGTGACAGTTGTTGCCTGAACTTTTACTAATGTTGGAGTAACATGGGAAAAATTACTAGATCGCTTTCTGAGACGAAAACTGAGTCATTTGTGGGCATGTTCATATTCTTACTACATTTGCTCTCCACAATCATGCCAGGTAAAAGTAGTAAGGCATAAATATTTATGCAGAATAGAGCTTAGGGAGGCACCGCCAGAGCATTACACAGGCATTTACATCTACACAAGTCTGGGGCATATGCGTCCCATAAAAGGCTGATGCTTGTGAGCCACAAGAGATTTAGCCTCAGCAGTTATTCAGATCCCCATTATCCAGGTGTTTCTTTAATTCAAAAACCACAGTTAGCAGGAATGATTATACTGTTGCCACAAAAGTTATTAGTCATACACAGATATTAGTCACATAAAACACAGAGCCCATTATTAAAAGCTGCTAATGGGAAACCAGGTTTTGGGAAGTTCATTGGAAATATGTATATTTTTTAGCAATTGAAATGGCTGGTGCTTTTAGAGGTTATGGTTCAGCTGTGATGCTGACATATCAGCCAGGCCATAGTGTAGAATGACATTTGGGTTAAAGAAGAGATGGTACTGCAGTAATTGTTCATCCATATAGATTTTCATTGAATAAGTTTCATTTTAGTGTCCAAAAGTGTTTCGATTTTAAACATTATGTTCAGAAGATTGCAAATGCTGATGATATTTAATATGGCATTTTAAAGACAAAAGGCACCCATGGTAGGGAGAAGAGATGGGTTAAGAGAATGACACCAGAGTGACACCAATTTGTTAAAGGTTATGAAATAAGAGCTATTTTGTAATGGACATGTGCAGAAAGTAATGACATGTGCAAAATAACAAGGATATTTGTTACTTGTGAATTACTGGGTTCACAGATTATACAGCTATATTACAAGGTCTGATCTAATGCATAAATCAGAGAGTTTTCCTGAATTCATTTTTGTTTGAATTACAGCATGTCTTCTAAGAAAAAAAATCCTGATTTTATTCTTATATTGCCCTGAAGCCCACAGGAAATTCAGGAAAGGCTGCCATCAATATGAAATGTGAAAGATATTATCGCTTTCCATCTGTCTCTGGGCCTCCTCCCAGTCTTAGATATATGGAAGAGACACCATACCAGAGGGAATCTACAATACTCTGTGGAATTGCCCCAGCTGAGAACTTGTGTACTAGTGATAAACAAGATTCAGCTGGGAAGGAAACACCCTCTGTAACACCATCAAGTGAGAAGGCTGGGCACTCTGGATTTGACTAGCCTATAAACCTCCTGCTTTTAATCCTCTTGAGAAAAAGACTTTATACATTTTTGACCCCACAGGCACCCAAACAGCGATTCTGGTGACTTGGCAGAGTTGAGCTCTGAAGGTCAGTATACAAACTACTCTGAAATCTTTCTGCTTTTAATTAATTTTAATTCATTTCATGGATGTTTTGTAGCTCTGATGTAGTACTCAGGCTAAAGGAAGTCGAAGTATTTAAAACCAGCAGCATACAATTTAAAGCCATGGGACAACAAATGGCTTTTTTGTAGGTCTGCCTAGTTGTGTTGGCTCTAGCACTGCCTTGCTTGCTTGGAAACCACTTCAGTGACACTGTGAAAACCATGAGGAAGTTGTGACTTGTACTGCAATAAAGCTACATTAATCAAAGTTGTGTTTCATGACTAGAGACTAATCCTGGAAATGATTAGTAATATTAAATTGCATTTAATTTTGTGGTGTGAAATTCATTGTATGTATTTGAAAAACTGGTGTGCTAATTATATATATTAATGTAGATTACTGAGAAAGTGGATGTAAATGCTGCTTCATTATTTTCTGAGGCCTTTGTAAGGCAAAGTCAACAGTAAGCACAAGTAAAAGCATAGGTGTTCTTCTTATCAATAGACTGAAACTTCCAGAACTCTGACATCAAAGCAGTCCCTGCTTGGTGGCTACCCAGTGTCAACCATTCAGCCTTCTGAACATAAAATATAGAGTAAATGGGATTGAAAACAACTGGGCACTGACAGGCAAAGGCAAAGGTGTCTATGACCTAGATGAAGATGTATGTGCATGGCAGTGCGGCCTGCAGTATTTCTCTATAGTTCTTTGAAGTGGTCACAGTTCTGTTTCATTCATTAGGATAAAAAAACAAAAAACCCTAAAATTTATGATCATGAGATTTAAAATGTTTTGGGCCTGAAACACTTTCATTTGAAGGAGCACGCTGCTCCAAGGTTTTCATTTTTGTGGTACCTGCCATAGTGTTATTTGGACATTATCAAATCATTTTATATTCTCAAAATATTTCTCAGAGATCCAGCTTGAAATTGCATGAAATGTTCAGATATTTTTTTCCTCTGGTATGTGGCAGTTATCATGACTCAGAGTTTATTCTGTGTTCCATCGATCACCATAGTAACCTGTACTCTCTATTTAATAGGAAACAAAAAGTTATTTACTTGACAGGGATGGCATTCTGGGAAGCACTGGTTTATGAACATTGGCAAAATATTTTAATGGGACTATTTGCTTCCCAGATTGTTATGTGTACCCATAACACATAATATGTGTACCCATAACACATAATATGTGTACCCATTTGATCTTCGTCCATCATGCAGACTTCACATGAAGAAACTGATTGTAGTCAAAACATATTCATTAGGATTACAGCTATTTTCTACTCTTATTGGCTGTTATATAAAGCTAAACAGTGCCCTATTCAGTCCAGATTGTTTATGTATACGTAAAGCACAGCAAAGTTACTTTGCTAGTTATTGGGCTTGTTTTGTATTCTCAGGAACCACGGGGATTCCTCAGCCGCAAACAAATATAGCGATTGCTTATTGTTATTTAATCACTGCTGTTCAGTATCAGACCTCTTAAGGCCTATTTTTTTCAAGCCCAAACTGTGAGATTACCCATCAGATTTTAATAGTTACTTTCGTCATGCAAACTGATTTATGAAATTACTTACTTTCAGTGTGTTAACTGATCTTTCTGACTGGTTACTCTTAACAAGGATCAATCCATTGATCTGCCTTATAAAAGTGGCCCCACAAAATGTAGAGACAGCACAGGAGCAATAACTGGCATCCAGTGTGGGGCAGAGGAAGCTATGGGAAGCTGAAAAGCTCTTTCTGCACAGCCCCTTCCTCTGTAGGACTCAAGATACCAAATCTGCCTTCCCATTGAAGTTTTCCTCAAACAGATTTTAGTTTTAGAGGTAAGATGTGGGGAAAACAGAGTGATTGCCCATGCAGTCTTTCTTTATGAAGTGAGTTTCTGCACCAGTACCCTGGTGGAAACATCCCATGATATTCTCAGGAGTGTTTATAAAGCCATCCACCAGGAAAACATGTGGTCATTACATTTCTGACCTACTCTTCCTGCAATGAATGCTTTGTTATTAAACCTCATTATTATATATCTATAAACCACTTCTTTTGGTTTTTTTAATTTGTACCTGTACAACTTGCCTAAAGTGTAATAACACAGCACATGTCACGGAGGTAATCTTCAGTCTCTCAAGCATTCACGTATTCTACATAACTTCCGTTAAACATTTTATCATGCTGCAGTGAACCATATTTTACAATGCATACCAATTTAAATGTTGAATTTCACCAGTTCTGTAGAGAATGCTTTACCCAGATGAGTGAATTTATTTCTTCTAACTCAGGAAGAAATTTGATGTTAACTTTGAGACATTAAAATGAGCCAAAACCCCCACTAACTTCTATTTTATTGGAAACACAGGGCTAGTATTTAATATAAGTTATTTTATATGTTTAAATATACATTATCTCCTGTAGAGGCAGATGCAATCAAAATCAAGCATCAAACAGTATGTGTTTATTGACTGTACAAAAACACCCTTTCACACCCACGTTGTCAAATAGGTTTTCTAACCTATGTTCTTAAGAATGTAATTAGGAGGATGTGCATACATATGCATGCGTAAATCAAACTACTATCATCACTTCAGCTGCGTGTGTGTTGGCAATGCAGGCTACCAGTTTTGCTGAAGTAATAATTTGGTCTTGTCAGGGAATGGAAAATAAGATTGTCAAAGTACTATTCAGAAGAAATTGCTGAGTAAGCGCATTGTGTTTCTTCTTTCTTGCTAAGAGATTAAACATCATATCTGGATATCATCTCATAAATACCACACACAGAGTACATATGAGGTAGATAAGACTGGTAGCACAAGTGAAAATGAGAGGCATTAGGAGCTAGGAAATGTTACCTGTGATAGATGCATTTTTCTAGCATAATGTGCATACTGGGAATGCAGTGACTTTGCCCTACAAAACAGTTAATCAAAATATCAGCAATGCTTTTTCATTCTAAAAGCTGCGAAAGAAAGGGACTTAGCCACAGTGTGCTTGATTGTTTAATTTTTGAGACTAGATTCAGGTTTTCGAGCAGCTTTACAGCAAACTAATACCGCATCATCTCCACTCAAAGTGTTCAAAGATACAGAAGTCTCATTTTCAAATTTATTTAAGACGAGTCTGTAGAGGTAGGTGCACAAAGAGAATGGCTTTCACTAGGCACAACACAACTAGTTCTGAACAAAAACCATACAAGCATGCCTAAGCTATTAAGCCCTACTGAGCTTTCCTAACAGTCAAGATCAGCCCAAGTGCATAATCACAAGATTCATGCCTCACCCAGAGCCCTACAAACATCTACCTTTCACAAAGGTGTGGCGTGTTAAAATAATGTAATATTGGATATACTGGGTACAGTAAGAAAATCTTGGATGGGAAACTGCATTAATGCAAAGCATTAATGCCTACAGTTTATGTTTTCACATTCTGATGATCAGTGTATGCTTTTTTTCCAGAAAGTAAAAGAATTATTTCTGAGGTAATGGTGAACAGCTTGTACAGAACTAACAGATATGAGCGGTACATGATTTATGCATGGAAGAATTTGCACAGATATTTCATTTGCTTCGTAAATGTCATTAGTAGAGAACACTGGTGAGAGATAATCACATACAATCCACCTTTTGTTAATTTACATAGAGTCATAATACACAGATCACACATACCAAACGGAAGACTTTAGCTAAAAAAAGGAAATCTAATTGTAGAATGGATTTGCTTGCACAAATGCACGGATGGTTTCAAATCAAGCAAGAAGGCAGTATTGATTTTGATACAGCCACCCTTAAAAATATAGTCTTTACAGAGTCAATACTGGCTTGATTTAGGTTCTAACTGAACCCAAAAGACTCAGATTCAACTTTGTCCACTTATTATTGATTTGCCTGGCATGCTGGGTCGTTGGGTTTTTCTGGTTTTGTTTTTCTTTTTCTTTTTTTTCCAGAAATGCTTTTCTGCTCTCAAATTTTAGCTAGCTCTCCAAAAAGAATGTCTAATACAGTCACAAAGAGCAATTCTCTTGCTTACAACTGAGCTATTGACTATCGTAATAAAAAGGAAAGACAGAAGTCATGTCAGCTTAGCTTCTCACAGGACCTCACAGTGCTCCTTCATTCAAAAACACTTATGTAATCAACAAGCAATGAGTAATGAGTTGCAGAATATCAAGAAGCCCCCAGTTTTCTATCAGGTATGTCCTATTTTTAAGGAATAAAAGACCTTAAAACTACCACCAAGACATCAGTTCTTTGATATTTTACTATAACACCTTTTTATTTTGTTTTCTCTCCTGCTACCTGACACCTAAATGCCTATAGTTTTACACATCAGGACCATATACTAGCAAAAAATCCATAGGCAGACAGCTGAAAGATACTATTTTTACCATTTGTAGACAGTAGTTTCACCTGATGTGCATCCTCGGCACCTTCATCTTTTCATTGGAGGAGGGGGTAAGATGAAGGAGCACAAACACACAGCAGAGCTTCTTTAATAAGCCTTAACCATTTTGCTTTGATTAATTTTGTACAGTGAAATTTGAATCCTTTGGGTAGGGGTAAAAAAGCCTTTTTGATGAAGCATGGAGAAAATAAAGAGAGGAAACAAAGCCATCCTTAGAAGACATTAAACAAGCCATAACGTTTTCAATAAAATTGAAAGAGAAGTGATTGGTTGAAGTGCAAGTGTATCTGTGGGTAGGAGGAAAGGGAAGGGTAAATTTGTCTGGGGAGTAAATCCATTTAGGTCATTATAGTTCAATATGGCTATGATCCAGAAAAACACTTGAGCGTATGTTTGGTTTTAACATTTGAGTTGCTTTCTCAAAATCTGAGCTTTGCTCCGGCTCAGGTTTACATGATTTCACCATAGCTGGATTCTTCTCTTGAATTATACTGCCCCACTCCAAAGCCTTAAGCCAACTGTTTGAAAGGTCAAATGGCTTTGAAATGAGTATCTATTCAGAGAACCATTTTCTGGACATAGGAGAGCGCATGCTCTGCTTTCCATTATGGCATGTGCCTAGAAATGGAAACGTATTTTTGCACGCACTGAGGGCTGAAGGGAGAGGAATGACAATGGCAGCCAGAGGGAATGTGACATCAGGACTCTGCAAGCTTTTAATTTCTGAAAGACTGTGTAAATACTTTGTGAAAGCTGATATGATAATCAGATTTAACTTGGCCAAAATTACTATGCACTTAATAATTCTTTGTCTGGTTCAGTTAGCAGTGCCAGTGCTTGTGGGCTGCAGTTGCCACAATGGAGAAGGATGGGCTGAGGGCAGACAGCTGTGCCACAAGCATGCCCAAGGACAAGGCAGAGCAGCTCCTCCTCTCACCTCAACAGTACAAGTGGGGCTCTCCGAAGTGTACCTGCAAAGATACTTTATGTTTCAGTCATTAACTGCTGGTAACAAGAAATGGATTCTTTGACTGTTCTTTCTACCTTAAGTTTTGGTGGGATTTCTGGCCAGGGCATAGGAATGACTTTCGGAGAAGTCTAAGCCCATAGCCATGAACCACTAATTTGGGCCGATTAGCTTGTGGAAAGACTATGAGTTTAAATCTTACATATTTTTCCCCATCTTCTTATCTCTAAGAGTTCATTCTGCTTCCTCTCTAAGTTCCAATCTCCTATTTTCTAGGGCAGAAAGAAATATAATTGCGGCTTTTCAGAAATAAACAAGGTGGAAAAGATTAGATACACAATAAATGTCAGTGTCACCATATACCATAATATTTATTCTTCTTAACTCTGGCTCCTGAGAAAAGGGAATAGAAGAATTGCAGCTTTCATAGAACAATAAAGTTAATTTCTAGTTCTCAAGTTTTCACAGAAAAGCATTAAAATATGATTTTTATAATGCCACCACCAATATCACTTTGACTTCTTGAATTTTCCTTGCTTCTAAGCTTGCTCTCTTAGGATGTAACAATTCACTTATACAAGCAATCTGCAGAATAGAGGGACCTGTATATCTAACAAGCCACAGAATTCCTTTTCCCCTAGGAAGCCATGATGATGCACAAGAGGAGACATCTATATTTTTATACAACCAAAATGTTCATAAGATTTGCTGCCTTTTATTAATAAGCTACTAGTTAAAAGGGTTCCTTGAAACAATCCAGAAGTTAAAATGAAAACCTGTATGTCCTTTTCAGCATCTTTATGTTTAATTTATTTTGGAACTCTCAGTCAGCAAGATGAGGTGGCTGATAATTACTCAGGGTTCCCAATTAACCTACTTAGCAGGTCACATAGGTAAATAGCATAGATTGTGTCAAATCTCATTATTGGGATAATAATTTAATCAGCCAGTTCATTGACTGAAGGCCAGAGAATGTGGAGAATAAATTCAACAGGAAAATAAAATCAGTGCCTCGACAATGTACTTACATCCATGAAAAGAGCTTCTTACACAAAATTATAAAGGATACTACTCACTAGTAGAAACCCAGTAAAGTCTAGGGCAGGACTTAGTAGAATGAGGGTGGTTTTTTGTTGTTTTTTTTTTGTTCAATCATAATATCCAGCATGAGTATAAAAGAATGTTATGTGTCACCTTGCTTTTATGAATGATAGTTTAACATATGAAGAAGTCATGAGCCATGTGTGTTATTCTTTAGCATTTACAAAGACACGCAATGCAGTTGTCTTTACTGCAGTGTTACAGATCAGAACTTTCCAGACACATCTGCTTTGTGATTTATGTGGAACAATCTTAGCCTCTTGTCCTCTCCTTTCCCATACATCCTAGCCTTATTCCATTCTTCACGCCTGGCTTTAGAGCAAATACAAAAGAATGTCAAGTAAGAAGGTCACATAATGGATAAAATAATATTGCTAGATCTTTCAAGATGGACAGGAGAGAAGAGAAACTGCAGTAAGTGCAACTGTTGAAGTCACATAGTGTAAAAGCTGTGCTTTCTCTGTACAGTAATGCTCTACATTTACAAGATGACTGAGGAAATAGGAGGTAAGAAGAGTAGAGTCTGTCTGAAAGAAGAAAAACATCTTCTGGGCAGATAGAGAAAGAACTATTAGGAGGAACAATAACATCTTTAAAAATGGATTTGAGAATGAAATATTTATATGTGTTTTAAAGAGAGGCACAAACATAACTAGAAATTGTCAGAGTTTTAATATTCAAAATATAGACTGAAGAAAAAAATCCTCTACTAATGACAGGAACTAGTTGGTCCTGAACACGTGAGGTGTGAAGAGTCCCACAGCAGACAAAAGTACATGCAAGACTCAGAATATGGTGAACATGCCCTTGTTTTCATAGCGTGTATCACTGGTTTATTGTCAGCAAGAAGGCTGTAAAATAAGCCATCATTCCTCCAAGTAGATGATCATTCAGTTTAAACATATATCATAGGTCTTACAGCCATGAATTACAGTGTACTGAGCACTATTCCAGGACCTGTAACTTATTCACTCAGTAGGAAAAAAAAGTAAGTAACTGCTGTATCAGCTAACGATAGGCCTGTAAAATAAAAGTAGCCAGCATGTAAAAATAGTCAGTATGCCAGGAACAAATGTTGATCCTTTAATGAGCTTTGGGTTTGTTTAGTTTTTTTTTTTATAAACAAGCAAGAACACACACTTAAGTTACTGGATGTGACCTAGACCCCTCACTTATGTTGTCAAATGTATTGGTTTGAATCATAAGTTGTCTTGCTACTGAAAAAGCATATATTATAGCAGGAAGGCTGAGCATACCTATTCCAGTTCTGGAACTACAGAAACAACTTGCAGCTCTCAAGTGTCTATTTCAATGGTGCCCACAGAATATAAATGCTTTAGCAGTCAATATCCTCTTAGATATTTATTTTTCTTTTTTTTTTTAAAGAAAAAAGACTTAAGGCGGGATAGCACTAGTCATGGATGCTACCCACTAGCTCAGGAGTGACAGGTAACAGAAACTACTTGCAGAGTTTAAAAAACACTTTCACTTAATTAGTAGAAAATTTAACATTGATTAGTCAAACATTTTCATTACAGTTTTCCCTGATAAAAAAGCAAAAAGCTTAAAGATAATAGCCTTTTTCTTTTACATCAAGCAAGAGCTCAGAAGTATTAGACAAATTCAGGGTAAGGGCTTCTCAGGAGGTGTCAGCTCATATAAATGAAGTTACTCCTTGCTAGAAGTTTGGAGGCTAGACTCCAGCTGCTAGCAGTTACTAATTTCTGTGCAAAGAAGGCCCTCAGCTTCCAGCCTGCTTTTCTGGTTTTTGTGAACATTTCCAGTGTTTTCAGCTCACTGGTTATTTTTATATATTATGTACTGAAGTAATAAATGACTAATTAAATTACATAGGCTACAATCACAGTACAGAGTGACAGTAGATAAAGAAACTCTGTTAGAATATTTAACTCTCTAGCTATCTAGATAAATCTGATTCTATAAATGCTTTGATAAAGCAAAAGCATTATCAACTCACTTCCATGATGGTCTAGACAGCCACAGTTTCAGAGGTTAACTTAAGGCAATAACATAGTCTAGGCAGCATGATTCCCATATGGTGCAGTCAGGATGTATTCTAAGCGGGGTTTCAAGCCTGAATGGATATAAGCCCAAGAGAGAGCAACAACTGGATCTACAGACGTATACTCCACCATAGCCGTGTGAGACTGTTGCAGAGACTGAACATACACTAATTGTTTCTCCATCAAAGATTGGTTGTTCTGCAGGAGACTTGCTCTGAGCGATCTCTGGGAAAGGGATCTATTAAAAGCTTTTTGCTTCCCTTTCATTTATTTTTCAATGTTTTAAAAGACTCATTTCTCTACTTCATTTTCCATTCTTCTCTCATTCACAGTCTGCAATTGTTGTGAACAGCAACACCATTATATTGTTGTCATTTACAGCTCTTCATTTTAAAAGTGTTTTCCAATGACAACATTTTTTTAGTTGAAAACAATCACCTGTACATTTGTTAACTACAAATTTAATGAGAAGAGGAACTAGCTGTTATTAAAGTACCATATTGCAATGTGATACTGCTTTGGACAGATCCAGACCAGTTGAAATTTTATTCACATCCCTCCCAGTAGTGTCCAGGCTTGAATATTCCTGTTCAGTGCTAATCATTTTCATTCCTCTCCATATTCAGACTAACACTGACTTAGCACCTATTTCTCTATATAGGTGATTCTAATTGCTAGCATGCTTGTGGTAAATTGAACCACATACCCCACCGGGACAGTCTGAGGCAGGGAATGACTTATTCTCCCTCTGGTGAAAATTATGACTGCTCACAGCTGCTAATTCCCACTGAGAGGAAAAAAACAGGTAGGTTTCAATCAGAAGAGGGGGAGATGAGGGAAGAAGGCAAGCTCTGAGTCTCCCCAGGGTTATAACAACTCCTCCACAAGGAAGGCACTGCAAAGCTTTGCAGGGTCTGCCTCCTCAACCCCAAAATAGAGCTAAACATGCTGCAATATGGCCCCCCTTTGCCCTGCTTCCCCTTCCAGCACTCACCCTCACTTCCTCCTCACAGATTGCTGTCTCATGGGGGAGGTTAGTTACAACCCATTGGGACCCTTATCTGAACATCCACCTAACTACCAGGGCTGGGAGAGCAAAGGGTAGACTGAATTTTAATCCCCATCACAATTGCCTGTTTTTCTGGACAGCAGAAATGGTTTTAAATCACAGCAAGCTGCGAAGACCCTGGACGGCTCTATCCCACTCTCTAGGCAAGCATCTTATCACTAGGTTGTATTTTTTACAAATAGATGTATATATTATACTCAGCACAGCACAGTAATCCCACTTCAAGTCACGGTGAGAAAGGCAGTGTTAGGAACTTGGTATAGGGCACAACTTAGTCTTATATAACTTCCCATGCAGGAGGTTTCACTGCCTGCATCTGCACTGGGCAATTCTGGCTCAGCAAGCGACAAGTATTTTGGTGTAGGACTACAGAATATGGATGATTTTTGTTTTCTTCTGTGGCTTTCCCACTGCCCACAGAAGAAAGCCTTTATTTTTCAGTAAATGCACAGCTGAACTAATAGATTGTCCAGGATTCATTGCAAAAGGACAGTTTACTGTTCAAGATAACTCTAAAAATTTGCAAGTGTAAGAGTCTGCAACAAAATATAAAACATTTTAAATATAATGCAGTGATTAACCATGGGCTTTCCATAATAATTATCATTTAGTGAATGTATAAATAGAATAAAAGCAATATTGAAGCAAACAAATGACCTCTGACACAAAAAATAGCTTGCATTTCATATTGCTTTGCCTAACTGTCCCCTCCTTCCCCCACCAAACAGAAGCTTTATTGACAAAATGTGCTCTGGTAATTTAGCCTGTAGACTTAAAGAATGTGCAGCTCTGGGAAAAACTGAATTATGGGTTCTATTTTGTGAGATGAGGAATGGCATGTAATAACTTAATGAACTGGAAGTTTATTAGTTGTAAAAGGGAGAACTAATGGAATGCATTGCCTATCAATCTTTTTAACTTGAAAATGTTCAGGTGGGTAAGTGTCACATCCATTATGCATTTATTATCTTATTAATACAAATATGTGCTAGAATCTCAACAAGCTACAAAAATATATCTCAGTTCTAATTTAATGTGTATTCCATTAGTCAGTTTTGAGGCTCTATTCTAAACTCAAGTGATTGGAATTTCTACTCAGATATTTGGCCAGCAAAAAATTCCCCTGAATGTCAGAGCTACCCACTAACATCACCTAAAGTTACAACCCTGTGCTTCCAGTACAGACTGTATTCATCAAAATTGTGGAGTGAAATAAATGCACACACAGTCATGATGACAGCCTCATTTCAGTACCTATTTATTGCTCTGTAGACACATAAATACAAAAGGACAGTAAGATAATGATTTTAACAAGAAACATGTAGAGAAAACAGTCTAACATAAAATGTAAGAATCAAACCCTTGGCTGTTTTATTCATAGTTTTCTCCACTGTGTAAGAAATAGGGATTTACCCCAGTTATGCTTTCACACAGACCTATTTATTTTGCACAATGGAATGATTTGCCTCAAAATATTTTGGATCACTGTATGCATGTGTGAATATGCAGAATAGTGACATTAATAAAGTAGTCTAAAATCTGTTAGGATGCTTCTCCCAGTCTTAGCTGATATTATGTTTTAAAACTGCAGTGTAACAAATAGAATTTAGTCCTAAATAAATACATAAAACAAACATATGTGCAAGTAACAAAAACCAACAAAGAGTGGGAAACTCAAAATTCAAGTTAATACACATGAAAATATAAGTAGAACAAGACATTCAGGTTGTACTCTATCAGCCCAAATATTTCATATGATGCATAGATTCTTCAGTAATTCTAATTTTAACCTTGCAATGGATTGATCTGTTTGCTTTGATTTCCTATTTCAGAGATAAAAATAAGCAAGAAAGGATAATCTGCAGTAATTTATGCCTCTAGTAGGCTCCTGTGGGTGGGCCTTTCTTGTTTTATTTGTTTTGTTCATGTGCCAGTCTAGCAGCAGGTGTCTTACATATACTTGGCTGTTCAGAAGACCAGTCATAGCCATTCCTTAATCAGGTAATAACATACTATTGACATATTAGACCAATTTAATACATTTGTTTTCTTTATCAATTTACATTTTATCTCAGAGGTCCAATACAATGGGATTTTGAACCATCTGTGCTGAGCACAATCAAAGGGACAGTAATCCAATTATTTGATTTTCTTCCTAGAGAGATCAGAAGAGAGGAAAAGCCATCTTTCACTCGCTCTAGTGAGTAAGCTGCAGGCCTGCACAAGGCTTTAAGCTTCCTGTGTAAAACATACCCCAAGGGCAACAGAAGACCACTTAAATGTAGCTTGGAGGGCATAAGTGGAACGTGGCTGTGGCACATTGGCTTTCTGCCCAGGAATAAATTCAGCCATTAGCATCAAACACTCATCCTGAAGCTCTCATAGCGAAATTAAATGCCATCTATCAAGTGAATAAACAATAATAAATTAAAGCAACACAAGTAAATTTAAAAAAAAATAAATTGCAGTAATTTATACTGTGGAACATCTGTTCTGGATTGCATTTCTAGACTGCACACCTCAGATTATCTTTCAGCCTTTATTTTTTTCACTATCATATTTTTTAACATGCAAAATGGCCCTTGATGCACAAATTGAATTTATTCATGGCCTACTCTACATGTTAATAAAAATATAGTTTTAAATAGTGTTTGCTTTTCCTGTGCAAATAATTTACTTCTGCCAGTCAGCAGAATCTGACTGATTTGTTACATGGGTTGAGTCTATGTGAATTATATCTAAACAGGAATTAATGCAACAATGAAGCATGCAAAAACGTACCTTTTGATACCTCAAGTGGAACTGCACATTCTGATTTAGGCAGTCAAGGCTAATTTCAGCAGGCTTCAGAATTTGGATAGCTGTGAAGTTAAAATGAATCAGTCCTTTTAAAGTGCTCACAGGAAAAGCAGACTCTATTCTGGGACAGATTTTGAAAGGGGCATTTTCAGTAAGCAGAATTTAATTACCTAACTGGAATTTTGCCGCAATGCCCTGGCTAAACCTTCACTTTTTGTGAAAAAGGAAAATAAGAATCAGGGAAACTATTATGCTCTACCTGAACAATACCTATTATAGCAATAATGTCAGCCTTGTGCTGGGATGGGACAGTATTAAGAAGGAAAGCAAAGGGAAATGTCTCACCTATGGAATATTAGCCTGATTTCCTAAAACAAGTTGAGTCTTCCCAGGAACTTCTTTCCCAAAACTTCCTTAGGGTACGAAATAATTGGCTATTAACCAGCGTATTCTTGACCCAAAGAATGGAGCAGAAAACATATAAGACTTGTCTGGATTAGGGGGAAAGATAAAAGAGAAATTACTGCTGATAGGTACTGACTGAGCCTGCGGCTCTCTTGATTTTGCTAGTTGAGACTCAAGAGGGTTTTACCTGGATTTGTACTATGGCAAAAGACCCAAGGAAGAGAACAGGCAGAAAATGGGGGAAGGGAAACAGAATGGCACAACTTTCTCCCTTTTCAGATTTCCACCCCTCAGCCCTCGCCTGCTTGCCCTGCATTTAGCGTGGAACTGTGAAAAAGAAAAGCTGCCAGCTCCACAACATCACACTGCCAGCATAGTGGGCAGCTTGTCTCACCTCAAGGCAAAAGAGAAGTTATGGAAAAGGTATCTGCACAATAAGAAAAAGAAAAGCAAAATCTTACTTATCACCAATCCTGTAACAGTCTTCTGAACAAGTGATAGTTTCTTCTTTTTTTCCTCCCCTTGTATATTTGATCACCTGTAACATATCGAAACCTCTGCAAGTCCCTTGTGGGCTGCCCCAGAGTCCCAGGCACTGACAGCCAGTATGCCTGGCAAAGGTGCTGTGGTGCAGGATCCAAATGCCACGTGAGGAAAGGAAAAGGATGCCAGAGTGCGTGGATGTAGTTCTCATGCCCTGGAACAAGGAATACAAGCTGTTAGTATGCACCATGCAGCACCAAAGGCTGAGCCCGCTGCTAATGAGTGCTATACAGAGGGCTCAGGTCTTGGTTTTGCTAAATTCAGTGCTCTTGGTACACCTGGGAAACACACCACCAAAATACAGCTCAGCTCACGTACCCGTCTGAGTGCAGCATGTTGTAACTGAGGTGCTGGGGCAGGTGCATCTGAGCCATCGGTGAGATATCTGCCCCTTGATGACAAATGATTTGTTAGGACTGGAAAGTGCTGTGCAAGGAAAGAAGTCTTTATGGGGCTGGTAGGCTTCCATTGTACCTGCTCTGCTACTGAGGCAGAAGTCTTGGGCAGGATCTAAATGCCTTAATGCTAGTGGTTCACAGCGGTCCATAACAGTTCCCAGTAAGTGCCTGCATGCTATGGCACACAGCATGGGTGTTAAGAGGTCCTGGGCTGGGATCACAGCAACAGGGTGCTCTAGCTTGGGGCAGGGGTTCAACTGCCACAGATGGATCCAGCTCTTGACGAAGGATGGACCAGAACATCAAGAAGAGAGAGCAACTGAGGTGCATGGAGCTGTGCCTTGGGACAGATGATGGGTCAGCTGGCAGCTTATGTGTCAGAATTAGAGGGCAGCTCATGGCAGGAGACACTGTAGTGGGTGTCTGCTATGGGCCATTTATCAGGAAGAAGCAGACAAGGCAAAAAACTGGAAGAAATCTCATACTCACAGGCCATCAAGGGTCAAAGCACTTAAGTTACACCAACTACTGCTAATGAAGTAGCAGAACACACAAATATACCACAAAACGCTCCTGGTAGATCCTAGCTTAGCTCTATGTACCTTAAAAGGTGGCTCTTATCCACGGCATAAGTATTCTGTTGCCTCTCAGAGGATGATGTGCACTACCTATATAGCATACATCTCTTCGGCAGTCTCCAAGAGGGTTTTTTTGTTATCTTGCATCCCACCACAATGTTCTGCAGCAGAAAGCAGGTTTCTGGCCTCTCCAGCCTCATCCTGCTGATCACAGTTTGATGCCCTGAAGGTGTGATGTACACAAACAGGACACACTGACCGCAAATTCTGGGAAAGCGTTTCTTTTCACATGGGCACAAACAAGGCTGTATGTGTAGGAGGTGTGTGTGCACACACATGTAAAAGTACCCTGATGTTTCCAGGGTAGATAGATAGTACTCTGTTTCGAAAGCCTTCACCAGCCATATATCCCCATATATCTGAATAGAAAGAAAGGGGATTGGAAAAACTTTGTTAGCTACTGTAAAAGAAAAAAATTACTGTAATAACATAGGTGTTTCACGCCTTGAGTGAAGGAGGCCTTCAGAATGGAGATACACAGCTGTAAGAAAATACATTTTCACTGGTGATAAAAGGCAAGGTTGGAGCTTAATGGGGAACAGTAATACCCCAAATACCATGCTTTGCCATTCACACCTCTGTGGCAGGAATTTCTTTGATTTTGTTACAGCAAGAGTCCTCTATATCACAGAAGATGGCAGGCAGAGCCAGTTTTGCCTCAGCATAAGAACAGCCTTTATGTGATTTTATGGAGATGTGCTAGTCCCTCAGGATCTCTGAAAAGATCACGCAGCAATCAAAGTCCTGAGGTATGTTCTAGGGACGTGAAACTATTTCTAGAGAATTTGAGGGAGGAATTTTAATGTATTGGGAATCGCCTATAACTTCAAACAGAAATTAGGACCTTTAGTTTTCTTTAAACTGTACGGCAAACTGTTCAGATTCAGTGAGTGCCTCAGGATCTTGCCTCACAACACTCTTAACCCACACCTACATAATATCAATGCTTTGCTTATTCTGTACTTCAGTAACTTAATTACATGATGAATTCTCTCATGTTGCAAATTTTATCTTCATTGAGCTAACTTTTGATCTTCACATTAACTCTGATAAGGGCTAAGTCAGATCCAGTCTATCCAATCAGCAAGTGGTAGCCTCAGAAAATCGGGATACAGAAGCTCTGTTACTCTGCCTTCCAGGAGCTTTGGCTTCAACAAACGCATTTCATGGACCTGGCCATGGTGTCTTGGCTGCCTATTGCAGCTCATCTCCTTGGACGACATTTTGCCTATTAGCAAGGTAATATACTACTTTCAGGAGATGCCAGAAAAGGATGGCTTTAGATCTGTAACTGGCTAAGCTCTGCTAAAATGGCTTTCTTCTGACACTGAGCAATTTCATAAAGCATCTTGATTTTTCTGTTATAAAAGTGACTCATGATCAGACACTCCCCTGGATGGAAACAAACAACTTGTTTTCCAACATCAGCAAAAACAAGTATATATTTCAAAGGAGATTGTCTTTGTGCTCTTTGGAGGCTGCTTTGATATTGATGACATCAAGGAATCTCTGTTTCACTTGACTGATAGTTACATTTGGGGCAATGACAATGTTCTGTGTTTTCCAGTGTCTAGAACAAGGGCATATGAGCCATAGCAAAGGTTACCGGGCACTGCACTGTAGTACTACATTAAGCATCACATAAGCCTGGCACTTTGTTTTGTTGGCAGTTTCAAACCCACAGGGGGAATCCATGGCTCAGCTTCCATTAAAAGCCACTAGCTAATTGTGAATACCCCTACCTCACTGCTTTGTACCTCTAGTGAAACTGTGTGTCAACTGATGCCTGCCTGCTTTGACATGGCAGAACCCCAAAGCTATGTAAACAAGAATGTCAAGATTTGAGAGTGCACTGTAAGAGAGATGAAATCAGTACCTTTCCAGATGTTCCTGGATGCCTGAGGGTGTGTCAAATGAGGGTGCCTTGAAGAACATTTAGATGACATCAGGTGTGAAATGCTTACATTTGAAAGAAACACTGCAGCAGAACCATGCACTAATCCTGTCTCCAAGTTGTTTGTAGCTACTTAGCATTTGACTCTAAGGATCCAAAGCAAAGCTGATCACAACGTAATACAGGGGACTGAAGTCTTGTATGCTCAGAAGAGCCTTTTGGTCTGCCTCTTTGTGTGCTTGCAAAACATAAGCTAGACTGATAAAATGAAACTCCCAGCTCTTGTAGTGGTAGCAACAAAAGAAGCATTGGCATCTTCTGGTTTTCAACAGCTCAATATATACAAAAAAGAGAACAATGCTGTGACCACTCTTCTGCTATATGCTGCCGATACTCAATCTATTCCAAGAAACAAAGCAAAGTGCCAGTAGCATGCGGTAGCTCCTAAACACCATGGAGATATCAGCTGACCTCAGCATCACACCAGGACAACTAGTTTTAGCACTGTTCACTCTGACATGGCCTCCAGTTCCAGTATTTGATTATTTCTGATAACTACAGGATCTTCAAACTGGGTTCTTCAAATGGACTTCACCCCATTTTAGTTTTGCATTCCCACAGCAGTCCTTCCTCTGTGCCTCTTCTAGTTCGATTACTCTTCTTTTTGTAACATGATTGATCGGAAGTCTATCCTGTCAGTTTCTGTTCAGTCTCTGCTCTTGCCAGGCATTTTACATTAAGTACAGCAGATCTCAAACCTAGAACTAAGGTGAGAAGAAAGATCACAGGAACAGAAGAAAAAAAAAAAGGATCAAGAAGAAAATTCTGCAATCCACAGAGAACATTTCTTTTTCATGACTGAAGTGTGTTGAACAGCAACAGTAAAGACACAGAAAACTGCTTTAACATGGAGCAAGGTACTTCATTACAATGAGGAGCTACATGACTTGAAATATAGAGCCTTTCTCAAATTTACTCAAGCTACCTCATATACCTGCATTATTGCTAAGGGTTTAGAGCTGAATACACAGAACTTTTCAAAGGAATGTGGGGGAAAGGGCTGGAAGTGAATGCATCACAAGGAAACCTGGAATGGGGAGGAGGACTACGTACGCAACTTTCCTCCTCTGCAAAATCAATTCTACTAAAACTGAGTACAAGAACAAGATGATGTCTCCCTCCTACATTACATTCCATTCTTCAAGTATACTGACATTAGAAGGGTAAGCATGAAAAATAGCTCTATTTTAAGCCACACAAAGATGAAAGAAGTTTGGGGATATATATATATAAGAAAGAAGTTTGGAGATATATGCAAAAGAAGTTATAAGAGAGACTCCAGCCAGCAGTGTTCTATTGCCTCAAACCTTGCATGGCCTCCTACAAAAGACTTCTGCTAGCAGTATTAGACAGGCTTTGAGAGCTGTTTTGGGGGCACAGAAGTGATTTTTCTACTGGCACATGGGCAAGTCACTCAACTATTGTTCCTCTATTGATACAAGAAGCATAATTTCATGCAGCCAAAAGCAACCTTCCAAACAGAGTTGAAAAGAAGACCATTTACCTGTTTGAATCAGCAGTAGGGTCCACAGCAGGTATGTAACAGGAGCCTGAAAAAAAGCTTTGGTTGCTGAAACCGCCATCCCCACCAAAGAATTTTTGAGTGGTCATGCCCATAACCATTCCCTCCTTTATCTTCCAAACACAAGGTAGCCAACTGGTAGAAAACCAAATTCTCATTTAGCGTCTAAGCAGTGAATAATGTTAGCATTCAGTTAAAAATAAATAAAGATTAACTGCATGGCTTATATTAATATATAGGGATATCTGATGCATAAATTTTAACACAATGTACCAGCACTGTACATTTTCGTTTAAAATAGGAATTATTAGAATCTGTCTATCAAAAAGGTTTTTAATAAACTCAAAAGTACATAGTATTTTTCTTATAAAGGGAAAAGTGCCTATGAATAGACCAACAGAGATGAAGGTAATTAAAAAGGCATTTAAAAATAGGGAAAAAAAAAAGATAGGGAAAACAACTTCAGTTAATTCTCCTTTTCAGGATCTAATTAACCTTAAAAACTGCGAGTCTCTAGCCTTTCCCATGCATTTCAATGCAATGGAGAATATCCCTTGCTACAGGTCTTAATGTACAGATTTAATGGAGTTTTGATTGAGGATAAAGACAGAAGAGTCAGCTTGTGGTACCCTCTCTTCACATTGAAAAGTGTCCAGTTCCAAAGGCAAATGCGCTCAGCTCAGTCATCTCAATTAAAGTGTAGGCTGCTATTCAGCACAAGCAAAGATAGCACAAAGAATGCAAAAGACAGCCATTACAGCATATTTACAAAGCCAGTGCAGAAACTGATGTTGGCGAGGGACAGCAAAGGAAAACACGTTATTTAAACAAACAGATGTACATACATATATGCATATATTTACACAAGATATATTTACCAAGCACTCTTACACACACACATATCACATAATACAATTTTGTAAAAAGGAGAAAACCCCTTTTCCTCTCATTAGGTCATTCTCTTGAATCTTTTGGCTGTATGAAAATAAGGAGAACTACAGTTGAAGCTGCAGTATTTGGCTGTTGAAAGAGTATCTTCTTGCTGCAAGTAAAAAGTGTTAAAAATAGATAAATTTTCAAAGACCATTTTTTTCACAGGTGTCTATAACAACTCATCTAGTATGCACAGCGTACATAAACCTTGATCTTATGCTGATGTCAGCCTGCCATAAGCCCTCATGCCTCTAGAAGAATTTCTGTGCCAACATCAGGATCCAGCCTGATGCCAACCGGGTCATACCTTACAGTGGTGCCATGCACAGATCTCCTACTGACATCGCTGGAGGTTTTGCATCAGTGCTAGTGGCAGTCTGTTAAATTCAGGTCAAGTCACCTGAAATGCTCCAGCTTCCTTGTATCCCAAATGCCTACCAGTTACTATATTTTTATTAGAAAGAATGAGAGAGACAGAGAGGTCCCTGCCAAAGGTTATCTCCACGTTCATAGTGTGTGTCCTTTCGCTGCCACGTCCAATATATTGTTAATGCTGCCTGTTCCAAGAAAGCTTCCCTGGGACTGGTTTTGTGGGACCAGCACAAATCTGTGCCGGCTGCTGCAATACACGACAAGCTGGGCTGGCACCACAGCTCTTTGTGAACATGGCTAGCCTTCAAATGCTTGTGAAATGATCTCTCAAAGTTCAGCTTTCAACTGCTGCTGTTGTTTTCAAGAACAAAAGAGACACAGGCAATCAGAGTCTGCTCAGCAAGCACAAAGCTTACCCAGAGCAGCAGGCACCTCCCAAAAGTCCTCTGTGCTGGCTTGAAATGCAACAGAGAAGGGAGAGGGAATCTCTGCTTCCCTCAGCCTCCCTGAACAGCACTAGTACTGGGGCTGGGGCTCACTGAAAGAACCGTCCTGGGTGTTCTTTCTCACACAGAAGGAGCTTCCACCTCTTCTGCCTAGCCACATGGATTAAAATTACGCAAAGGGACTGCAATGTAATGCTGCGGCCTCTCAGTAGGGGGGGAAAATGCCATTTCCTCTTATTTGAGAGGCAATTCACTCCCAAAAGTTAACACAAGCCATTGACAAAGTTCTCAAGCCCTTGAAGATCCACCTCAATTTCCTATGCAACAGCTGGTATGGGCTTCCAATACATGAGAATAAACCAGTACACACCCCATGCTCTTGTACTCAACACAGTGATAGACTTTGCACCCTTTTAACCCTTTGTAAAGCCAGATGACCCAGACTAGCAGCAGCGGGATGCCACCCTGAAGTATAATTATTTTATATCTTCTATTTATTTTTTGGAATATCAAAATTTATGACAATCACTAAAGCAGACTGATTAAACCCTAAACATAAACACACCACGATAGAGAAGTTGTTTTGCAGTCATCCCAAGGAAACATCTATCTGCAAAGTACATGGCAATATCAAAGAGCTCTCCATTGATTAAACTTTGAAAATAAAATTGCACCACTTACCACATGCTGTTTGCAAAAATGTCAATCATTATAATACTCACATAAGCATACCGTGTCTTTCCCCTGAACTTGTTAAACTTATCACCGAGACTCTATCCTGAACAGCCTACATGTGGAAAAAATATCTTTCAGATAACACATTAACATTTTAACCAGTATTTAAAGCTGTGCATGGTGCCATCTCAGAAGATAAGGGTCTTGTCAGAATTTCCAGCATGAGCCTCATTTCAGGGGATGGAAGGAGGGAGTGGCAACTCTGCGTTTCAGCTATTTTAAATGACACCAGCAAGAAGCCTGACATACGAATTGTCGCTCTAATTGCATCTGTCTCTGAGAGATAGTTGTGTCTATCATCTCACATTCAGTTTAAGAAATAGTGAAATTCACAGTATATCACTGTAAACTACCTGGCATTCTATCATTCTCTTGTGCATACAGCATCCCACACAATTCTAATTCTTGATCTAAAACTTCATATTACAAAAGCTTTTAATGTATAGAATAAAAAATGATATGACCACTTTCTCACAGGTATACTTGCACTGTACAGCAGAAATAAAACAAAACAACAGCTAACAACAAGATAAGGGCTTGGTCCATGACTCAAGTTATCAGATGTTCTTGCAGTACCAAAATACTAATAATACTGAATACAAAAGTTAATGACAAAAAGGGTAAAAAAACCCCAACAACTAAAAAACATTTTCTGGGAGGGAGAAATTTGTAAGTGCAATGCATCTGCTTTTGAGCAAAATCCTGCTACAGATACAGTGTAAGTTGTGATTTACAAAATTATACCTGTTAGCTGTTGATGTTAAAGTATTCTGTCAAAAGAAGAGATATTTGTATTAGTAAGAAAAATATTATCAAAAGTAAACAAGCATTTATTACAAGGAAAGACAGGCTTCAGAAATCCACAGCAGCTCTAGAAAAGAAAGTATTGCAATGAGATGATCAGGACCACTGACCAGTTCACAGCCAAATAGCTATAAAGGAATGACCTCATCCCTATATAATTGCAAGTGCATCAGTATCACCAGTTAGAAACAATAAAGCCAAACATTTCTATCTGCAAAAGCAACAAGATTTTTAGTCAGAAAGCTCAAATGCTAACCTGTGTAGTAGTTGCAATGCAAAAATACTCTGATGAAATATGTACAGAAATAACTGGGTTTGCCCACAGTTTCCAAGATTCTAAGCCACAGTTGATTACCAAAGCTGGCTGAGCTGTCCTCGTCTACCAGCTTCACTTGCTGCTCAGTTATGGAATGGACATTAAAATCTCCTGCTGTGCAAAGGATTTTATTGCTTGACAGGAAAAAGACTCATGGTAAAAGAAAAACCAAACAAAAAAAGCCATATAAAGTTATTCACCAGTTATATGCTTTGTTATGGAAAGAAATGCCACAAGTGTTACAGAATACATACACTTTGGATCGAGGCCAAATGCTCTCTCTTGCCAAAGCTGTTCCACTCTACATGGAATCTAAGAGACCAGAAAGACACCCCATAAGGATAAAGGTACCCCACGTGTGGCAGTTAGTACGCATACTTATTCACTGACTATTCACTACATTCAGGTGTCGCGTGGTATCCCCTGGCATTTAGGCTAGAAGAGAGATAACTAAATATCTTCAGCATCCTGAACCACAATATAAACCAGTATTGCAACTTCTTCTCTTTCTGTTGTCCTTTCACTTAATGAGCTATGTTTGGTGCATCCCTGCTTTGCTTTGAAATGAGTCTATCAAGACAGAAATGGCTCTGAGGATGCCTAGGAAAATAACTTCAATCCCAGGCAAACTATAATGTTAAAACTGAGATATTGAGCAATTTTAAGCACCACCAAAATTTGATCACTGTCAATAGGGGAGGAGATTCTGAGTACGCTTGTTTTCTACCTAAGCACCTAAATCTCAGCATAAAATGTCCTCGAGGTTTGTGTGTGTTTGTATGTAACTCCCCAGAGTAGAAGTCAGCTGAGTTCCTGGCCCCATGAAGTTAAAGGGAAGTTTGTCAACAGCTGAAGTCTAGGTCAGGATTTTATGTATGCTGCTATCGCATTTTGCGCAGTAACAACTCAGGGAGCTACTTCAGATGTCAAATAAATTTTACTGTTTCCCTGGAGTTCAGAATTCTTTATTCTAAGTGATTCTCCCCAACATATTAATGCAACCACCATTCTCATAAGTTCTAATTGTCTCATGAATTTCTTTTCATGCCACTTCGAGTTATACATCACACTTCAAAGTCATTATTTGTAACCGACTGACCTCCACAAAGAGAAATATTATAGGGCATTTTTCAGGTAAATGACTGCTGCTCAGAGACAGCAGGGAATAGTTTTCTTTAGTCAAAAAAACCCAAAACAAACAAAGTCCTCAGTTCTCAGAGGCTTAACTTTCCTATCCTTGGAAAACCAGGAAAAAAACTTTCTTCCTAAAAGCTGCATCACTGCTCTTCATTTGTTTTTGTTTTATTCTGACTTTATTATACCTCCTTTTCAGAGATAAACTGCTTGGTTTTTTCAGAGTAATTTCTTCTTTCCTATTAACTCAAGATGGATTCTTGAGTAACTTCTTGAGTAACTCGCCATAAACTAGCTTCACCTCTGACACCAAAACTCACCATCAGTTCCACAACCTCTTTTGCACCTCTATAACTTTACACGGTGAAATACTCACATTGAGACTATGATGAAACAAGACCTTGAAACAGCCCTTCAAATAATGGCGAACGTCTGACCTGAAGGGAAAACGTTTTCAAACCATACGGCTATTCCAATCCATTCTCGTTCGATACTGTAGAAGCCTGAAAAACAACAAGGCAAATGCATAAGAGCACATCCCCCACCCACCTCCTGACAAAGGCAGTGGGGTGAGAAGCCAAAAATCAAAATTTTCAGTTTTGAGCCAAACTCTGATGAGGATTTTTCTGATGGACAACAATGGATGAGTGTGCTGGGTTAACCCTGCCTGGCTGCCAGGTGCCCACCAAGCCGCTCTATCACTCCCCTCCTCAGCAGCACAGGGCAGGTGGGGAAGAACTGAAAAAATGTCCAGCTACTTCCTGGGAAGTAGGGCTTCAGTACACAGCAGTTGGTCCTGAAGACAAATGTTGTAATAATGAATGCCCCCCCCCCCCCCCCCTTTCTTTTAGCTTTTATTGCTGAGCAGAAGTCATATGGTATAGAATATCCCCTTCGTCAGTTTGGGTCAGCTGTCCTGGCTGTGTCTCCTACCAAGATCAAGCCCACCCCCAGATTACTGGTGATGGAGGAATGTTGGAGAGACAGCCTTTATGCTGTGGAGCACTGCTCAGCAGGAGCCAAACCTCTGATGTGTCAACAACACCTTTCTAACTAGCAACACAAATCACAGCACTATGAGGGCTGCTAGAGGGAAAATTAACTCCATCTCATCCAGACCCAATACAGTAAAGCCAGGCTGCAACTCTTCCTCTAGTAAAGCAGTTTCCAGTAACTTACTTCTGTTGAAGAAGTGGGAAACTAAAAATCTCTAATGGTTAATACGTTTCATCAAATCTAGCATAAAATATTTGCAAAGATAGGGACCTTGTCTGATATCTAGCCATATTCACATACTATGCACACACATACAGTACAATTACATTTCTGTTAGGTGAAAAGAGGTGAAAAACACAAAAGCCAATGCCTACCCAAATTTTTCCACAGTCAGCAACTGTTCACAAACATCTCTTAGGAATAACTTAATGGAAAGAATGTTTTTGGGGACATGGACTGTGAAAAAATACTGGGTTTTTTTCCACTCATCCCATTTTTTTCTGGAGCAAAACCAGAAATATGTGACCTCTGTGCATAATGACAACTCAATGACACGGCTTTCATCCCAAATGTGGAATATGAAATGCTCACTGTGAACTGCTCAAAAATAATCCTCAGGCCATAATTATTCATAGAAATTATTTGGTGAGTAATTTCAATTAAATAAATTCAAGGAATCAGGTAAAAGAGGCTAAACTAATAGAATGGATTATTTATAATGAATAATTCATTTTGAGGAACTTTCCCTCCCCATCACTGCAGAAAGCCAACTCAAGGATAGGGTACTGGAGTCCCACTTAAGCTCTATTTTGAGGTCTTAATTGGTGGCTTTCATGATGAATCACCCTGGGCTGGCCCTCTGCCTAGGACTGAATTTCACCCATTCTTCCTGTTCCTCGTATATTGCTAGATATGTCATTAGCACAGTGGGATTTGAATTCTTTCAACTTTACTGCCATAAAAATAATGATACGGGAAGATTTCATCATGTTCCTTTTGCTACTAATAAGTAGAGGGAAGAAACCTCTCCTATCAACCCTCCAGACTTTCAACAGTGAACATTCATTCTACCCATACAGCAACTGCATTATGCAAATATGAGCCCCATTACTAAGGCATGTCCATTCAGTAAAGCAAGACAAGATAATTTCAACAAGACTCTCTGAATTGCTAAAAACACTTGTGCGCACTTGTGCTTGCATGATGGGGCATTTCGAGTTAAAAGCATTCACAGTATGTAATACGTAGATTATGACTCTGAGGAAATCTGAAAAACTGCATTTATAAATGGTAACAGTAAATATTACTGTAGACATTCACCCATCTGAAATGAAAGGAACGATAAATCCATTGCTGTTTTAAGGATAGAAAAAACCTTTTTTTCTTTTGTTCCTGATGTTCGGCAATGTCATCACAGAGTATGTACCATCAGGAAGATTCATCTCACTGTTCCTATCAATCAGAGAAAAAGACCTATTGACATGATGAAACAAAGCACTTCTGAAAATATTTAACCCGCTCAATAAGAGCTAAGTGCATGCTTAAAAGTTAAACATTTGTTCAAAGATCTGATCCAAATCCCACTGAAATCAAGTCCTTCCACTGACACCAAAGGGCTTTGGATCAGACACATTATTTTGCTGAATAGGATGACTACATCCATAAATATCAACTGTCCTACAGTACTTTGCTGGGTCCTATGCTAAAAGATGTGTGTGTACAAGGGGAGGGGAGATTTGGGGTTCTGCGCAAGAGAGAAAAAAGAGAGCCAAAGCTAAAATCAAGTGCAATCCTAATTACATAGTGGTGAGTTTGTCAGTAACCTCAGTGCACAGGCTATCTAGGATGCTTTCTGACAGTTTCTCTATCACATTTCCTGCTGAAACCAGTATTACTGCTATTATAACCCTCAAAATTCACTTGCTATTTTTAAGAAAGTTAGGATTCCACATTAATGATACAAAACATCAGAAACTGATAGTTATATGACTGTATTTTGCACCACCAGTGTAAAATCATGCTGGGCTATTACAGAACAGATTGCCCCAAATATACAGAAACAAATCATGGCAAAGTCTCTTCACAAAAAGTTATGCTGTAATTAGATAATGGGCCTCAAAAATGTGTATCCTTGGCCAGAGTCTGAGTCCTTGCAAGCAGCAACTGAGGGAAGAATTACAAAGCATGTTGATTTTAAGGTGTAGTTCATTAAATTCTTTTCTTTATACAGCAGGTAGTCATGAAGCGCCAGTAAGCAATATTCTGAAGTAGCTCGTGGCTCTATCTTTGAATTGTTGGGGGAAATGGAGCTACAAATTGAATCTGGAAACCAATAAAATTCATTACAGGTAAAAGCAATGGCAATTACGGACTGCCAGCAAAAGCCAATTCAGTAGACAGTATACCCTCAGAAGCCACTGTCACTCAGGAGTGCCCCTCTGTCCACAGATTGGCACATCCACTGGCTCTTCTTCCACAGAGCCTTCACCACCAGCATCTCTCTCCTCTGCCTCTCTTGGGCATGTGCTGCACCATTTTGCTGTTGCTGAGAGGCATGGGTGAGCAGGGATGGACGCTGGGGCGATGGGAGGATGCAGCCTGCCCACTCCTTCTCCCTATCTTTTATGCTCACACTCTTTCACTCACCCCTTGCCCATCCCTTGCCCAAAGAAAGCAAGCGAAAGCCAGAGCCTCCTCTTTCACCCTCTCCTTTTCAGCATATTTTCTAGTGCTGCTGGATGAGATAAAACCTTGGATTACAAGTTACAATTATTTTGCATACTGCGCTACTAAATCTGGAAACTGTTTATTTCCTTAATAATTACTTTTAAGTGAGGTACGAAAATATCCCACTCACAGTACCGGAGAGGTTCAAAAATGTACATATTCACAAAGTGAGAATGTCTCCAGCTACAAAAAGGCACATATATACACACACAGGCACACAGAGAAATATCCCCTTAGAAAGCAAGAATATAGGGTACTTGTTGAATAGTAACGATGACTTTCTCAGAGCCTTAAAAGCTGACATGGTGTAGGCATCTTATATTATGCAGCTCAGAATCACAAATGAGGAACACATGAAATGACCAAACACCTAAATTTACAAATTCCCACTGTTTCACCACATATGTTTCGTTTACAAAAACAAATTCTGGCATCTATTTATACTACATGAACAAATCCCTCCTTACCCATCACCAGCACCCAGGCTACCTTGTAGTGTCTGATTATCAGTAAAACTTAAATCCTGCTCTCCATCCAACTCACAGGGATTTTTTTCTTAGTTTCTTGATGCTTTTTTCTTCTTTATTCCATGAGACTTGGTGGATATGTTTATTCCTTCATTTATATACAGAGAAACAGAAACAGACCAAGTGATAAGATGTGCAAGTGGTGTTTAGCACCCACCTGCAGATACAATGTGGAGAAAGAAAATGATCTCAGTATTTCTAGACTTACTCTGCTTCTCGCTCAGAAGGACAACAGCATGATGTGCACTAGGCAGGAAGGGCAATGATCTGTGCCAAATGTGATGTGCTTATGCTTCATGCCATGGTCTGGCGTTTTTCCCCAACCCCCCCTGCCAGCAGATAGACAATGCAGTGGCTTTAGGACCATGCAGGAGCCAAGAGCTGCTGTGGTGTATGCACCAGCAAAGAACTAACACAGACTGTTGAAGCTGGTATCAGGCAAGCATTTAGCTCATACTTGCACTGCAGCAGTCTGGGAGTGCCCCATAGGAAACAGGTATGGAATAATTATGGGTTCTTAAGCCATAAAATATTGCAAGGATACAAGACAAGAATAACACAAGGATAAAAATTTCAAACTGAAGGCAGCCAGATGCAGAGTTGTAGAGAAAGCACCATTTTTTCAACCTGTGGGAGATGAAAGCTATTGGCAAACATTATGGAAGATTTTCATCATGGGCAACTGCTAAAATAGGCCTGGATATGTTACCGGGTTTTCAGTTTTGGGGTAGGTTTTTTTTGGCTTTTTTTTTTTCTCCCTTTTTTTTCTTTCCATAGGAAGTATGAACTAGTTTAAACAAGAATTAATTCAATTTAGCTGATGGTCTGGGTTATGCAAGATCCAAAAGCCACAATGGTTCTATTAAGCCTTATAGTCTATGAATCTGTGAGTTTATGAATCTATACTTCATAACTGCTCCAAAAAGGAGGATGAGGGAACACTGCAAAGTGGCTGGGGAAAAATTCAAACCTTCACAATGCCTACACATCAGGCTTAACACTGAGTTTTCCCAAACCCTCATAGGCTGCTACATCAACCTGCCTCCTGGTCTTCCATTTCTAGAGGCTCTCAGTCATAGCCTGAAAATGTTCCTGCATTCAACATGCAAAATAAAAAGGCAGTAAAACAAATGGGGAGAAAAAAGCTATTCTTTTATACTCTGTGTTTTTAATTGAAGGAATTATAAAGCACTTCAAGCATGCTGAGAAATCATGACTTTGTTCCCAAATAAAAAGCTGTAGCTATTTTTTTTTTTTTTAAATCCTTGTTCATCCTCCTCCAACAGCAGTTATTATATGCATGCATTTGCAGTGTAATAGAATCAGTATCATCTCTGTCTTATTACTGTTGCAATCCCCTAACATGCTGTTCCTTCCATCCCACATGAATCTGGTAATTACTGCTGAGGCATGCCATGCGTACACTCTCCCTTCCAAGGCAGCATTAGCAGTTACCACAAACACATTTCCTGTGCACTAGCAAACACCGGCAAGTGGGACAGTATCTGTTGTCCTGTGAGCCACTTCCAGGACATGATCCTTGCTCGCCAGAAAGCTGCACGTCACTGAAACTCATGGACATGAAGCAAACGTATGCTGTGAGATGAGAAATGCACTGAACTTCCTTCTGCCTTTAGCTTTTACTGTGTGTTGGAGCGAGACCTGTGAGTGCTGGCTATGCTGTGCAGGGCTACTCAGGTGAGACAGTTGAAGGTAGGTTACAGAAAGGTGTGTGTCTCTGCATGTGTCAGCATGGGCAGGTGTGTGTATGAATATGCTCCCTTCAGAAAACCAAAAAACATTAACCGGGGTCTACTTTCACCTTCTCATTTTAGGCTCATGCCCCTAGACTGTGTTAGAAAGGTCTGAAAATCAGATTTGCTATGTTCTGTAACTAGTCCAATTTTGCTCCCCAGACACCATCATCTGATGTTTAAAGCAGAAAACAAGTGAAAAATCTCACAGAATAATAACCTGGGTGGTGGTGTATTAGTTTGCAAAACCTTAGATCTGCTACACATATCTTTCCTGATCTTAGCAATTTTTGCTCCTGAATTTAGCTGGATAAAGAGACTTAGAAATTGAGCAGCTCTGAGTGCATTTCAGAATCCACATCATGTTGAAATTCATGCAGCATCACACCAAAAGCATGCTCCAGTGTGGTATGTTATTGCTTTTTCCACCACCTCTCCAAATCTTAGGGAAGTTATAGCTGCTTCAATCCCAAATGCAAACTCCAGCACTATTCCTGCTCAGCAGCACTGTGAAGGCATCTGTGCTGGCTGCTGCAGGATGTCACCTTTTCCTGTCTCAGGAGCCCCATAAAAATAGACAATGCTCCTAGACTGCTCCTCCTAAAATGTGGGCTCTGATACTTAATGGCTAGAGAATAACACAGGATAACAGTACCACTTTTTGCAAAGTCCAGCACTCTCTTGGCAGCAAACCCCTGTGCTTTAAGTGAAGTGTGTATATATTAGCACTTTAAAAATTCATTGTGGAGTGTCTTTGTTTTCCCCAGTCTGAACCCAAAGTTTTACCTTCCGGACAGAGATCAAGAGCATCCATCCCTTCTCCCCAAACAGATTTGTGCCCAGTGCATAGCGCTTAACAATAACCCACATCCAACAGCTTGTTCTTTTTAAAGGCAGCCAAACGCTGTATCATAACATTGCAGTCTGGCAGCGAGACTAAGTCTAGGCGGTGCGGATAATCGCGTTAGATATGGTCGTAGCTGATCAGGGCTCGGGTGAGCATCCTAGAGTGCGTGGGATCCGGGCACAGGGCTAACCGCCCTCCTCGCCTGCCCAGCCTGGCGGAAAGTGTTCAACTTCCCCGAAGCTGCAGCAAACACCAGCGCGCTGGGCGAGCCAGGCGCGGCAGCCTGGGGAAGGGAGCTGCTGCCGCTGCAGCGGGGGGCAGATGCTAATGACAGATGCGGGTTTTGCAGCACCGCTGCTCCGAGAGCCAGATTGTGCGTGTGTGCGATGCATGTGGTGTGAGTGCGCGGGTGCGCGGTGTGTGTGCGCGCGGTACGCGCGCGCTTGCCGGCCGGCTCGCGCCGGGGAAGCTGCGTGTCTTAACTGTCTGTTTTGAGGGCACGGGTCGGGGACTCGGGACCAAAAATCCTCCGGACCCGGATAAATCCACCCTTTACCTTGCTCCGCTCCCCGGCTCCGAGTCCCCGCGCTGTCCTGGCCGCGGCCGCAGGTGCTGTGAGGGCGCTCCCGCGATGCGCGGCCGGGCTGAAGCGCGGAGCCGGCTGCGGGAGACACCGGGGAGGGGGGAAGCGGGGAGAACGGGGCGGGCTGGGAAAAACGCGTGTCTCCCCCCCTCCCGCCCCCATGTGACGTCAGCGCGGCTCCGCGCGGGGCAGCCGGCAAAAGCGCCGCGCACAGCCGCGCCCCGCGCACAACCTCCCGCGCTTCGCAGCGGTGCCGCCGCCGCCGCTCCTCGGTCCCCGCCCGGCCCAACTTCACGCCGGGACGGGACGGCAGCTGCTCGCTTGAGCTCCAACCGAGCCGTGCGGTGGGCGATGCCTCTCGCCGCCGGGCGCCTGGCTCCAGGGGCGCGGCGGCACTCGGCGGCGGCCCCTGCCCCTGCTGCCCCCTCGGGTGCCCCGAGAGCAGGTACGAGCCGAGGAGCGCGGGGGGAGGCTCGGGCAGTGCTGTTCGGGGGCGTCCCGCTGCCGGGAGAGGGATAAATCACTGATCTCTCCCTCGTCCGCTATCCAGGTTTGAAACGCGGCAGTGAACGGGACCGGGCAGCGGAAGCGGGATTGCCCCGGGCCGGGCTAGAGGGGACGGAGCCGCTTTCCGCCCTGCCGTCGACGTAGAGGCGGCGGCTGCGGCGGGCGGAGGAGTCGGGTGGGGTGGGCAGCGCTAGGGACCCCGGATTTCGGAGCGCTTCCCGACGGGGCTTCCCCCACAGCGGCTCCGCGGGCTCTCCCCGAGAGAAGGAGGAGTGGAGGAGAAGGGGTTTCACAGGAGTTTGGCAAGTCTCTGCCTTGCCTTTCCTCATCCTCCCAACTTTGCAGCCTGTCGTGCCCTCCCCTTGCAGCCTCTGCTCCTGGCTGTTTTCACTGGGGATTTCTTCTTTCTCTCCTTACCTGTCTTAAAAGGTTTGACTGTAGGTACTGAAGCGGGGATCGACGGCGCATAAAGATGCTGAAGGGTGTTTGGTTGCTCAGTTTGTTAACAGTGGCTGGGATCTCGCAGACAGAGAGTCGCAAACCTGCCAAAGACATTTGCAGCAAGAGCCGCTGCCCTTGTGAGGAGAAGGAGAACGTGCTGAACATTAATTGTGAAAACAAAGGATTTACAACTGTCAGCCTCCTCCTGCCACCACCATCCAAGATCTACCAGCTGTTTCTCAATGGGAATGCGCTGACCCGCCTGTTCCCCAATGAGTTCGTCAACTACTCCAATGCCGTGACCCTCCACTTGGGCAACAACGACATGCAGGAGATCCGAACAGGGGCCTTCAGTGGCCTCCGCACCCTCAAAAGGCTGCACCTCAATAACAACAAGCTGGAAGTGCTGAAGGAGGACACGTTCCTTGGCTTGGAAAGTCTGGAGTATCTGCAGGCTGATTACAATTACATCAGTGCCATTGAGGCGGGGGCCTTCAGTAAGCTGAACAAGCTCAAGGTGCTGATTCTCAATGACAACCTCTTGCTGTCCTTGCCCAGCAATGTCTTCCGCTTTGTACTCCTCACTCACCTGGACCTGCGGGGGAACCGGCTGAAGATGATGCCTTTTGCTGGTGTACTGGAGCACATCGGAGGCATCATGGAAATCCAGCTAGAGGAAAACCCTTGGAACTGCACCTGTGACTTGCTGCCACTCAAGGCCTGGCTAGACACCATCACCGTGTTCGTGGGTGAGATAGTCTGTGAAACCCCCTTCAGGCTCCATGGAAAAGATGTGACCCAGCTCACGAGGCAAGATCTCTGCCCTAGGAAAAGCTCCAGTGATTCAAACCAGAGGGACAAACACCCTGTCCTTTCAGACCCACACATCTCAAGGCTATCCCCCACAACCAACTCTGCCATCAATCCCACCAGAGCCCCAAAAGCCAGCCGTCCACCCAAAATGAGAAACCGCCCCACACCCCGTGTCACTGTGTCAAAAGACAGACAAATATTCGGACCTATCATGGTTTACCAGACAAAGTCTCCTGTGCCCATCACCTGCCCAGCTGGTTGCATCTGTACTTCACAGAGCTCAGACAACGGCTTAAATGTGAACTGCCAAGAGAAAAAGATAAGCAACATCTCTGATCTCCACCCTAGGCCAACCAGTCCAAAGAAACTTTATCTTACCAGTAACTATCTGCAAGTCATTTATAGAACCGATCTCATAGAATACAGCTCTCTGGATTTGTTACACCTAGGAAATAACAGAATTGCAGTGATACAAGAAGGTGCCTTTACAAACCTCACAAGTTTACGTAGACTTTATCTTAATGGCAACTACCTTGAGATTCTGTACCCATCTATGTTTGACGGGCTGCACAGCCTGCAATATCTCTACCTAGAGTACAATGTCATTAAGGAGATCCTGCCACGCACCTTTGATGCTCTGAGTAATCTTCATCTGTTATTTCTCAATAATAACCTGCTCAGATCCTTGCCTGACAATGTCTTTGGTGGCACTTCCCTCACCAGACTCAACCTTAGAAACAACCATTTCTCACACCTGCCCGTGAGAGGAGTCTTGGACCAGCTCTCAGCTCTGATTCAGATAGACCTCCAGGAGAACCCTTGGGACTGCACATGTGACATCCTGGGGCTGAGGAACTGGATAGAGCAAGTCACTGACCAGAACAACCAACAGTCAAATCCCCCTGTAGTTATCAATGAAGTCATATGCGAGTCTCCCACCAAGCACTCTGGAGAGCATCTGAAATTCCTGAGCAAAGAAGCCATCTGCCCAGAGAACCCCAACTTGTCAGATTCTTCTCTCCTCTCCATGAATCAGAACACAGATACACCTCATCTCCTTGGTATCTCGCCCAGCTCCTACCCAGAAATACACACTGAAGTTCCACTGTCTGTCTTAATTTTAGGCTTGCTGGTTGTGTTCATTTTGTCTGTCTGTTTTGGGGCAGGCCTGTTTGTCTTTGTCCTTAAGCGCCGGAAGGGGGTGCAAAGCATGCCCAGCAGCGCAAACAACTTAGATATAAGCTCATTTCAGCTCCAGTATGGGTCTTACAACACTGAGACCCATGATAAAACTGAAGGACATGTTTATAACTACATTCCCCCTCCTGTTGGACAGATGTGCCAAAACCCAATCTACATGCAAAAGGAAGGGGATCCAGTTGCCTATTACAGGAATCTCCATGATTTCAGCTATAGCAATCTTGACCACAAAAAGGAAGACCCCACCAGTCTTGCATTTACAATCAGTGCAGCTGAATTACTGGAAAAGCAATCCTCACCAAGGGAACCAGAGCTTCTGTATCAAAACATTGCAGAAAGGGTCAAGGAACTCCCCACCGGAGGTTTAGTTCACTATAACTTTTGCACCTTACCGAAAAGGCAGTTTGCCCCTTCATATGAATCAAGACGCCAAAACCAGGACAGGATAAATAAAACTGTTTTGTACGGAACTCCCAGGAAATATTTTGCAGAACAGTCTAAACCCGAGCATCCTTTACTCCAAGGAAAGCTACAAACAGAACCAGACTACCTCGAAGTTCTGGAAAAACAAACTGCAATCAGTCAGCTCTGAGGGGGGAGGTGGGAGACAAAGGAAAATTTTTAAATGAACTCAGCGTCACATTTCATTGAGCCTGAACTCAGTGCTGGTGTCATCTGTGGCATTCCCAACATTTCCACTTTTTAAATTAGAGAGGGAGTAAGACAGAAATGGAACCCTTACAGCATAGCAGGGTTATGATGTTGCTTTTGCAACGTTCCCTTTAAGTTATTTCTATGTCTCTCTCCTTTGACCCTTCTGTAGGAACTGTCACTGCAAATGTATGTTTCTGTAATAGATCTTGCATAATTTTTGTTGCTTTGGAAAGAAATGAGGAAGGGGGTCTTTGGGGTTTCTGGTTTTTGGTTTGCTTTTTCTGGGTTTTTTTGGGTTGTTTTTTTTTTTCCATTTCAAAGTGAAAATTTAATGTATTATGTAGAAGATCTCCAAAGATCTTTTTTTTTCCTGGACTATGACTTTCTTTTGTAAATAGTAATATACGGTACTGCTGTTTCAATTACCAAGTATAGCCACTGGGCGTCACTTTTTTGTGTTAAAGTGCCTTTGCACTTTAAGTACATTATTACTTAATTGTTGCTTTTAGCTTTGATAAATTGAACCTATTTTAATGTGTTGTATTTTTGAAATTAAAAAAAATGTAAAATAGATCTATATGTCAGCTGCATTAAATCAGAAAGTTTGATTTATAGGAAAGCTGCCCTTCTTTAAATGAATCTAATTCTAGGACCTTATGGACTTAAATGTAAATTATTGGGGTATTTTTTCCCTCTAGGTTTGTTTAGAGTGATTCACTGAAATCAACTGAGAGGATTTAGCAATGGACTAGAGGTCATCAAATGCCTCAGCTGGGAGTAACAGCTCATTAATAAAATATGTTTAACACAATGTCATAGTGAACTGAACAATTAATGTGCTTCTTAATACATTGCATTGCAGCGCTAACACAGTAATGTTCAGTGGTTTAAGATTATTTTCATACTTAAGATAACATTACTCATTTGATGCACTGAATTAGGAATTTTTCTACATTTTATGACTGAGTTTATGTTTGTAATTTTTTGGGGGCTGAAATTAAGATGTCCTTTTTCTGCCAGATACATATTTTATTCATAAGCAGGGACACCAGCAGGGGTCATCCCACACCTCATTAAATTTATTAACATACAGGCAAATGAACCAATGCCAAAACTAAAATTTGAGTCTGGGTCTCTGGAGTCCTCCAAACCAAGATAGCAAAAATCAGGACGTGCATCACACTAACATTCAGTAGTCTGAACTATGTCGAGTTTTCAGTCTCCAAAGTAAAAGTAACATTGCAATAATTCTCATCTACTAGAAAAAAAAATTAAGTGCAGTATCTTCAATTTATATGGTGTTCTAAGTTAACTGAATTCCATTCTCAACACTGGTTTTCTTAATACCGTCAGTGAACAAATGCAGTGAGTCTTCTTCTTTCCCATTAACTCAGGCCCGTTTTGCTTCAAGCTTTACATTATCACCTTCAATTTACATTTCCTTCCTGGAGAATATTGAAACCATTTTTATTAACAAGTATACAGTCAAACTTTATTAAGCCTTATTAGCTTCTAAATAATTTTTAGATGCAAACATTATTGTGCAATTTAAACAAACAGCCCTTATTTACAACAAAAACAGTTTTGTTTTGTCTATTGTAAATCCTTATGCAACTGGGATGGTGATCTGCATATAAAGTAGGCCAAGCTTTTGAATTCCTTATTAAAGCAATTGATGGGGTCTGAAAGAAGCACACTGTTTCCTTTTCATAAATAGGTTACTGCACATAATAATCCTTTATTATCATGCGGAGATTGAAGTGGCCTCTGCTGACTGATTTTTAGAGCTTTACTATAGTTAATAATACGGAATCTACAACTTGAGAAATTTTCAGCAATAGCATTTGAGCTATAAATAACTACGATCAACGTTGTTCTAATCAGGACTTTGCCAAAAGGAAGTTGCTTTATATTTAAGAGCTAAAGAGGCTTTGCATGTGTATTGCCAGATATCTGAGTCATTCAGTAAACTTGTCTTCTAATGATTTATGTGACATCTGAGTACATTAATATGCTAACATGTCAATTCTTTATGTTTAGAGTCCATAGCATCTATGGCTGTTCATTAGATCAGGTTAAAATCTGAAGTGCTACAATGAACTACTGAAGAATCAGTCTACAAAATGGTCTCACTTCAAGAAGGAGGCGAAATGGTATCACATTAGTTGAATTTGGAACATTTGACTGGAATCTTTGAGTGAGGTACTTGTTTGAAAGCTTCCAGTAGTGATTGTCTTATTATGGCTCCTTTCCCTGGGTAATTAAAACATTTTTTACTGAAACCCTAAGAAAAGTATAAGTATTATTTTAAAGAGATTAACTCTTTCTAGGTATGATTTTAGTATTACCTGCAAAACAAGTTCCATGTAATATCTGGCACCCTAGCAGTTAGCATATTATTTATTATTCTCTAGTGAACTAGAACAAATTACGGAGTTTTTTGTTCAGAAAAATGCCAGGTTTTCCTGCAAAAATGTTTTCAATTTTTTTAGTGCTTGCAAACAACAGAGTTAGGAAATCGATTCTTTTAGAAACTTTATCTTGTTTATTCTTACTGTTTGAGTCTCAGACTTATCATGCTTGTTTTGGCAGCACAGCCATATTTTACAGAGGTTGCTGTTGCTTTACATTTCCTCAGCTTTCCTAATGAAATTTATTCAGTGATTAGATTTTATTTTGCATCATCAGTGCCAACTTAAAAAGTCATTATTGCCGCAGGTCTTCTAGGTTTGTTTTTATACCCTTCAGCTGACATCTATTAAGCAATTCTTTTCATAGTGTGTCTAGGTGAGAGAGGAGGAGATTTTTTTTCAGTTACGCTTAAAGAGATTTGTTTAACAGGGAAAGTGTGTCGGCAGCTGCTGTGCGGAAGGTCTCTACATTTCTCTAGCTGTGCAGCCCTGGAAGCTGCTGCTTGTTAGGAGAGAGCTGCTTGCCTGGCTAGGGGCTTGATAATGAGTGAAAAAACTTTCTTTCACAGTTTGAAAAGTTGAGCTATGAAATGATGTAACGAGGTTAGCAAAGTATCTTTTTTTTTTTTCCTCAGGAAAATGGGATGCAAATAGTTTTCTTTCTTTTTAGCTTTCTTTTGTGAAAGTGGGTACAATGACCTTTACAGAAACAGCAATGGTGCAGACTGTTAAAACTCGGCAGTTATCTCCAGTGAAAATGAGGGGCAGTATACTTCCAAGGCATCAATACATTTTTTAAGAGATCTTTCTGTGTAAACATGAAGTAAAGTTTATCAGTGGGCTTAGAACCTGGATTTTAACAAGTAACTTTAATGGCAAAATGGAGAAAGGTGCTAACCTTACACCACTGTGGCCAGATTGCCCTATAGTTCCTAGTCAGGCATCTGTCTCCTAGGACGATGCTGTGGCTTTGCTGGCTATGGATGACAGTTTAATTGCCTTCCTTTTTAATCCCTGCGAAACAAATGCTACTTTTTGTAAAGGGCTCCATACTTTCTATCTGAGTTCTCAAGTCTGTTGCAGTGCCACTCCAAATGCCTGCTGGTAGTCCTCCATTCTGCAGTCTCTCTCTTCCATCATATTTCATCCTTTTCAGGTTCTAGCATTTGCTCAGTTCCTACCTCACTTCTGTCATCTGGTTCCCAAGCTCTCGCTGTGTAATGCTCCGACCTTTCCCCTCATGTCTGTCCCTCTGGCCACTTCTTTTCTTTCCTAGCTACTTCTGGAGGACCTATTACGGCCTTCAATGGATTTGATGTCCCTGCCCCACAGAGAGCTCAGCCCATACCTCCTGCTGTGACATTGCTGAGTAGCCCCATGTGAAACGAGACAACTGATCCCAGTGGTACTCCTTGGGGGGGACATGCTGGAGGAAGGTCTGCACAGCTACTCACTCTTCCACCTGTTGAGCAGAGAAGTGTAAGATCAAGTAGCATTTCGGTTTCCATGTGCCAACCCTGACTATGCAAGCAGCATTTCTGAGTAAGAACAAATGGATGAACTATCTGAAACTACTGGCATCACATCACACTTCGCTGTAATTTCAGTGAGTTGTCTTCAGCGTAGGTTAATCTTGCCAAAATTAGCTACTACTCAAACTGATTGTGTAGGGTCTCCAGAGTAAACAGCAAAACCCAGGCCATTCAAATGTGATTTACTCCCTCTCAGAATATATGGCATGAATTGGGCTATAGATTTGCCTGCATTTTTCCAGCTACTGTAAGGAAGATATGTGAGGAGCACTGATTAGACATCTAATTCCCACATAGCTGTAGTCAGCCCAGCCTGATCATTTTCTAGCATACCCACATGCAATATATATGCTCTGCTGAGTACCTGCCAGTCTCTATGCCAAGCCATTTCCATTCAGTCCATGAGAGAAATGTTTCCTGTGGAGTTTATAGCCAGCTTCGGTCAAAGGCATTGTGCTCCTTGTGCTGACAGAGAACTATACAGTAGGGTTTAGCTTGGTTTTCTTTTTCTTCCCATTAATACTTAGATTTTTTAAATAAAAATCAAACTTCTTTAAGTGAGAAGCTGTAATTAGTAGTGTCAAAAAAAGGATACCAACAAGTTAAATTACCTAAATAAAAGTCTTAAAGAATACTGATCTTATATAGGAATAAAAATGCCATAAATATTAAACTGCTCATGAGTGAAATGAGATACTGGAAATGTTAATGAAACTTCTTAGGCTCTTACAGGCTAATCGCTGATACAGTTTGTGATTTTTCATATTACTGGTTTTTGCAGACAATAAATGTCATTTAACAGAGAGAGAAGAAAAAAACCCAACTTATTTCCTGAAGTCCTTCCCCCAATTGTACAGCTCCAAATGAACAGATAAATTAACTTATGCAGATGATGTGACATTTCTTGTATTTTTCCCTTCACTTTTTCAGAGTGTTCTGTAGGAGAAGTACAAAAGTTATTCTTTTGTAAGAGGATCATTAAGTCTGTTTGGATTATTGATCTCATAGCTTTTCTGGGCACAAGGCCAATCATTTTAACTAAGGTTTTTAATCCTAGTTAATGAGGGAGGTGGATTAATGAAAAGTTTTTTGTTGTTTTTTGTTATTGGAGGGTTCGTTGGATTTTTTTGAACCAGTAGATTGACATGTTTATGAATACAGATGAATAGATTATTTTGAATGAAAGAAATGTTGGAGCTGCAATCGGAGATGCAGTCATTCTAAAGACCAAACAGACTCAAGAGTATGAGTGAAGTTTGAAAACAAGACATCATAAAACTGGTTTTCCTCCTGAACTCATAAACACAGACAGTCCCCATTTGAGTTCAGCAGCAGCTTTTGCTACATGCTGTTAAACACTGGGAGGGATAAAAACAGAAGCCAGATGCACCTCCATTATCTTTAAGGATGTTCAGGTAACTGAAGAGTTCAGAATTTGATTCTCAGCTCTGATTGTTACCCTATTTGTGCATGCATCTATATTACCACTGATAATGCATTATGCTTGAAAAAGTGGTTAAGGTGAAGCTGGGGTGCAGCTAGTTGCAGTATTTCTGAATCTTTCGTATTTCTGTTTTTAAAATTACAATGAATTAACCATTTCTGTAATTAATGCCATAGTCTTTTAACTTCTAAGGTCCTTTGTAAAACCTAACTTTTCACCAAACTGTTCAGATGAATACATGTGTCTAGTTACAAACTGAGAGTAACACAAACATTGTTGCTTATTTTAAAAAGGAAAGTGGCACTACCCTTTAGAAATCAAGATAATGTAAATGTGTATTTGCGGCCTAACAGAAATTACACCAACATTACAAAGTGTCTGCAATACCACATCAGGGTTCTTTGTGGTGGCAGAACAGGTATACATTTGTGTCTTAGCTACACAAATTCCTTGTTACCTTCTTTTCACGCCCTGCGTGTGCATTGCTCCCTGGAGCCAGAAGTGTTAGGCATCAGTTATCTTCTGAGTAGGAGGCAGTAGAGCCATTTTAAGAATGGTGTCTGCGTTGGAAAAGGCACAGCTAATGTGTATAGACCTGTTGCAGTTACCTGCTCTTGGGATAAGACCTATTTCCATACAAAAGCCTGGAAAAAAATTCCCCTTGAGATCACTGATAATGCGACAGTCTATTTTAAGACATCTTGATTTTTGTCTGAGAGGCAGAGGAACTGGAGTTGAGGCAGTTTTTATCCCATGCTATACACTTTTTTTCTTCTCTCCAGGGATTTGTTACTGACTTGGTACATGCCAGTATCTTAGCTGGACAGCTAATGAACAGAGAATTTTGAGAGAGCTGCAAAAATGTAATGTCTACATACATTTTCTTCTAATCACATGAGAACAAACAACATACCAAAGCTGTCATAGAGGCTTTTAAAGGTTTCAGGGTAGAGCCAAATCTGAGTGAATCAGGTGCAGAAGCAGAGCACCTTTGCTAGTTTTACACCTGAATGGCTTCCATGGAGTCCCCTGGGATTGGAACCAATGACAAGAATCTCACCAAACAGGGGCAGTCACTGAACTCACAGAAGTGAGAATGGCAGAGGAGAGAGAAAAATGGTTACGTCCTCTTACCATCACTTAAACTGCCATTTGGGAGTTTCCAAACTGAGCACCTACTCACATACATAAATCTGACGTCAGCATACTCCCAAGTTTATACCTGAGTCACTGAGTACTAGGTTTTCAGTAATGTTTGAGCGCTGCAGTATGTGACCTGTTGGCTTAAAGTGTGACCAAAATCTTAACTACTATCACATCTCCTACTCCTGGGAGGGTGAGATTTTGCTTGGAATCTCAAAATTATTATATCTTTGCTAAATTTTAATTCTTGATTATTCCTTACTGTATTCTTGCTATGCAATATGAATGCAATATGTTCAGCTAAGTCTGTTTTTCCTTTATCCTCTTTCACAAGTAGCCAAGCTCCTCAAGTACCAGAGCAGCTGACATCTGAACCGCTCTGAAGAGTTTCAGAAACTCAGTGATCCACACAGGTGAGCAAAGCTTTACCAAAGCTTTACTGCTCCCATCACATCTGCTGTGTTCTGCTGAGCTGTTTCTTCTGATCAGATGTATTCCAACTGGAAGCACATACACACTAATAAGTATCTACAGAAAACCTTATAATATCCAGCTTATGTGCTTACTTACAATAGAAAAAAGAGGGGGTTAGAGGTTGGGAAAGGCCTTTCAAATTTTCTGGGCTTCTTTTCCTGAAGGTTTCAGAGGGGTTTATTATGATTATTAGTGAATTAAAAGGAAAACTAACAGCAGTATTGTGTGGGATTTTTTTTCCTTTTTATGCAAGATAGTGGAAAAAAAAGGTAGTGGGGGGAAGGTAGAGTATAGTTGTCTTAACTGTCAGGATGTTAAAAAGAGACTTCCAGAAAGCTAAGGACTTCAGCGCTCATAATTTAAAGAGCTTACCTAAATGCCTATTTCTTGTGGGACTTCTGAAGGGAAATGGTACGCAGACTGCTTTCCTAATAGGTAAGAGAACTGGACAGGCAATTCTCTTGCACAGTTGAGAAATTCCAGCCTTAAAGTTGTACCAGATTTACTGCAATTCAGTCAGAAGCATGGCTCATGTGAAAAGACAATGATAGTGAGGAAAGTAGTTAATGCTACAGTTCACACTTTAATTAGCGGTGTAGATTTTAGCTTGTGTTTCCTGAGACCGTATTTACCATTCCATCTAACTCATAAGCTACTTACCAGAACTGAATGGATAATTCTTATCTTTAATGTGGCCTTCCTTTCCATAATGCAATGTTTACAAGTTTGTTTGCCAGTGGCTTATGTTTTCCATGACTTCTTGTTATTCTCCAAATAATGCGTGGGAATAATTCCTAGCTATACAGTCCTAATGGATAATTCATAGTGAATGCCTAAAACTGAACTACCAAGGACTTTGTTTATACTATTGTATTTATTATTTATTTGCTTTAGATCCGGAGGCCTAGTTAAGAGCTCGTTTGGTGGGAATTGAGAAATCAGTGTTGTCTTTTTAGTTCCGCCAGTGACCTTGCACAAGGCATACCTGTGCCCCCATGCTTTAATTTCTGCATCATTAAATGAGGAGGATGATACTTTCTGCCTTAGCCTAGTGAGATTTACTGATGAGAAATCTTAAGTGCAATTGCTTTTCAAAGTCAGTGCTTATGGCTTTATAATTTCATCCAAAGACAGCAATAGCCTGCTGCTTCTTTCCCTGGCATATATTATTCTGATCTAAGAATGTAGTGTGTACATTTCAGATTTAGTTTGGTTTTCTGTTTTTACAGTTTTAACAGACCATGAAGATTACTTTGCACAGGGAAAAATACTATCTCCTTGTAAAAAGAGATGACTGGCAAACATGGAAAAAGGGCGGGGGGAGGGGGGAGGAAAGCTACACTTTGTTTTTGAACTGTTGAAAATGCACAGTCCCATCTCCTAAATTTTCTCTCTCCGGCTGAGTTGAATCAGACAGACCTTGTCTGTTTCTGCCCTATAGAATCCTTTCAGCAATAGTAAGTTCTTAACATACTAGTTATTTTTTAGTCACCTTTTTCTGCATGAAGTCAGTCTGGCTACTGCAGGCAGCTTTTATGCTAGTTTGGCTCAGAGTGGCAGACAGATGCTGAAAGAAGAACCTGGCACTCTGGGGAGAGAAAGAAATTCATTCAACTTTCCTTTTCTATTTCTTCCCTGTACTGTAACCTCTCCTTTCTTCTACTCTATAGCTACTATAATAATTCTCTTGCCCACTGACTGCAAAGAGTGGGCATATTTTTCCATATTACAGCCAAGCTACATAATGTAAAATCCAATTATTTATGTATTCCGGAATGTATGTGGACAAGTGATGACCAGCAATCTGAGGATGCTTTCATTCAACAGAAAGCTGATTTGTAAATGTAGGACTACATGCTACACGAATCTATGGCAGCATATCCATAAAATGCAATGGAGCCACCATTTCCCCTCCACTTTTAAATAGGCTTGTATTAACCAACTAGAACTCATTCACTGGCTAGGCTTGTTATTCTGGTTTAGGCTTAGATTTTGTGACCATCTTAATTTTGAAACTGCTAAGACTTATGCTCCCGCTTTCTTTGCTGCTTTATGAAATGGGACACGTGAACAATTATTCCCGGTTTCCAGACTAGTAATGACATGGGGATTTTCTGGCTGGATGTGGTAAGTGCTCTGATCCCATGCATGATTTTATACTTCGAGATAATTGGCAGTTGTTTAGAGGCTATTTAAATAGAACATAAGATACAGGGTACAGCACAAGATATCTATAGCAGTGCAGTGTAAACCATCTGTCCTGGACAAAGAGAAAGACATCAAAAGCAGTAGTTAAATAGTACTTCAAGAGACTTGTTCTCTTTAAGTTCTGGGGAAAATCTAGATCAATGAATATGAATATTTAATGATCCTTTTAACATGCTTATCTTAGAGATTTAAGTGTTACATTTTCTATCCCAAGAATAACAGAGGTTATTATTTAAGTAAGGGTATCCAGGACCTCAGCTGCTGTAAACAGTGCTTAGCTCCATAAGCAGCCCTGTAATGGTTTATAGTAACTGAGGATGCAGCCACTTTGTTTTGTAGACCTCTGAACCTAAGCAATCAACATTTATACCAATAACGAATCAACAATATAAACAATGCAGTATGTTGTTCACTTTAATTTCACTGCTTTTGAACCAATACGATTTGCCACTGTTTTGGAATTTTTAGTCACATTTAAAGAAAGATATCTTTGGAAGTTCACCACCCAGTTAATTTTGGGATGCAAAAAATTAATTTGTGCAATAAAACTCTTTGGTTGATACCTTAATACATTTGATGCTTTACAAACCATTTTAATTCTCAAGTAGTAAGGCAGAAAGGGATATTTTTGTGTTCTTCACTTGGGACTCCTTACTTATTCTGGAAGATCAAAGCCACTTAGCAACACTTGCATGCCCATGCTGCCACCCTCAGAATCTGGACGCAAGTAAGTCTGTAATCAATGGCAACTACACTGTAACAGTAAATGTTCTTTCAAGGCAAACTATCTGTAGAGTCTTGGGACGTGCACAAAGTCACATTTAGAAAGTCCTGCTTTCCTAAGGATGGCCACAGCTGTTTCTTCTTTTTTGTGAGCAATACATTGGCTTAATCTAAAATACATAATCTTATTATCATGCAAATATTTATGCCACATTAGAATCAGGCTTGTTCTTTTCACAATAGATAAGCTTCCTGTATTATTACAGATAACGAAAATCCAATTTCTGAAAATGTTCTGTTATTGTTTCTTTTTTCCTCTGCTTTTTATTAGTGAGGAGCGTGTAATTATTTGGTCTTATTCAGACGTTCCAGAGGAAGGACTGAAGTCATATTTCCCACACACTGGGACTCTGATCATTGAAATTCACTTCTTTCTCTTCTTTCTATTGCCTTTAAATAAAGGAATGTACTAGGCAAAAAGACTCAGCTCAGTCTGGAATGATACAAGTGCAAGTCAGGAATAACTGAAAATAGTTTTGATCACCCTTTGAAATCCTAGATTAAGCAGTTTTGCTAACACTCAAAGAAATTCACTGGAACCTTTTGATTTTTTGCACAATAGGTAGAAAGCGTCTTTTCTTCTTCTTCAGGCTTTTACTCTGCCAGTGGATATTTGTTCTCTAAGTAGCACTGACATGAAGAGTCTGAAGCTGTCCACTTTTCTCCCTTTGACCAACATTCCCTTGGTAAACAGAGTACCATGAGGAGAGCGGTCTTAATCCTCTAAGTTTAGCTTTGTGAGAAAGCCACTGTGAAAGCTGTGAATGCAAACTTAACAAAACTTTGCAAGCCTTGCCAGCATCTTTCCAGAACACTTGCCATTATATGAGATTACAATTTAATAGTACCCCTCACAGTTTCTTCCAAATTAATAAAATATGAATGTAGAAATAGCAGGGGCTATACCCTTAGCTGAAATAGCTCCATTTAGCAACAGGGATTGCAATGTTGATCACAATGCTAGTTCTGTGATCTGTTGAATTTTGCTTATTAATTGAATTAAAATGAATTTTGCTGCCTCTGGGCTGAGCAGTCAGGATGAGTAAGGGCCAGGCTGCTTCTGCAACAGGGAAGTAAGGGACAGCAGTGGTACTGCAACAGCGACAGAATCACAGCCCTAAAGGAGAGCTCCCCACACTCGGACACAGAGGCAGGCTGCTCCAGCACAACATGCCATCCCACATTCCACAATCAAGCTTTGATGGGCTTTGGCATAACCAAACCCGACAGCGAGCACCTGGTCTTTTTGCTTCCCCATAACTGCTTGCAGGGCATATACATGCAGCCAGTTGCACTGGGTTGATGTCTACTTACCCAAAGTTATCTGCATTCTCTTCAACTTGGTGAATTTGGTAACAAATCCAAGTGGCTGGTAGAAATCCCACGGAGTTCAGTCTGGAGTGTTCTGTGTTTCAGCTGAATGGAAAAGTGTGAACAGTCCACACAACTCTTCTCGAGAGAGTCCTATGAGTCTGCCCTGACCCTCCTAATCCCATTGCACTGAATAAGCTGTCACTGTTATTAAGGAAAAGATAAAACAAGTACGATATATCAACAAGGGCACAGAAGAAGATAAATATTATAATGGTTTTACTTCAGTGGAAGTATTTCTTGTTGCAGTCAGACATCCAATGCTGGAGCCACTAAGATACAAACTGGCATCCCAGAGTGCAATCCCTTGAATGTATGTGTTGCTGCTCTGTGGTAACAGATACTGCTGCCACCAGAAAACCAGAGATGAGAGGTCTCCCACAGTGTCCAGAGAGCGGGGTTTTTTCCATCATTACTCTTGCTAAGTTGGAGTCCTCCCGAATTTACCTACTGAAGTCACACTGCTCTTAAGGTACATTAAACATGGGAGGCAAAATTTGGAACTGTCTTCTTTTTAAGGGACTTGAATGGCCAAACAAATAAGACTCCTACTTTGGTACTGAATTTGAAGATAAAGGGAGAAGGCATGGGGTGAAGTTCTACTGGCTGAACAAATATTATTCTGAATGCAGTCCCCAGCCCCTGTGGAGTAAAACATGTTGCCAGTACCTCACTATTAGCTAAACATTGTTTCCCATGGGACAGCAAACTAAATAATTTAGCTCTCCTTCTCTGTTAATACTCCAACACATGGTGCTGTATTCCAGTGGGTCTTGTCTCCTCTATGATGAACACTACCATGTTAAGAAATCAGACAGTTTTTAAGTGGGATTAGGGGTATGTAGGAAGGGTGTAGAATAGGTAGGGAATGCCACAGAACAAGCCTTGCATTTCTAGATTGAGATAAATATTAATCTGTCCCAAATATATGATCAGGACCATCCTCAACAGGAGACTTAGGGTGATGGGACTTCCTGATGACCTCAGAAGTGAAAGAACAGATGAGCCCTCTCTTCTTTATTAAGTGACCCTGGCTCCAAGTGCTTTCTGATAGCACGGATGACGGAAAGAATGCTGGACTCTGTCTGCCCTCTGAATAAAGTGGGTCACATAGCACTATCAATTTTTAAGCAAAGCTGCTCCCTTGGAATCACTGTGTGACTTCTTAAAAATTGTGCACTCATCTACCCTTTTAATGTAGAGAAATGATGGTCTCTATGCCAAACAGAGCAGCACTGTACTCTCTAGTCCAGTGCAGCAAGAGATTTAGACTCCAGTGATAATAGAAGGCGGCCCTTTGACAGATGAACTGTAACTATTATTGCCTCCAGAGATGATTCGCTATAATAAATGTTGCTTTTTTTGCTGTTTGATTTTGTCATTCATGTGGGATTCATGTCATTTAATAGTAGCTACGTAAGCATGAGGTGTCTTGTATAGTTTAATCATCAGTGTTCTTTTTATAGTTACCAGAAGAAATCAGCCCCACCACAAGTTGATTCATCTCACCCACCTCAGCAAATTGTCATTGTCTGCACACTATTTATATCTTTGTGAGTTAGTTAGACTCGTCTTCTCCCCAAGTTAAATCAAGAGCTGAAAGTCTTACTGAACAGGAAATGGGTGAAACCTCCAAAGTAGTTTTTATTTTCAAGTCGCATCCATACAGATCTTCAGGCTTTTTGCAGAAACAATGAGTTGTCCATGCTTTAAATGCAAGGTGAAACTCTTTTCAAAAGGAAAAAAGAAGGAAGGAAAAGAAGAAAGAAATGCTCTCCTATATAAAATCATTTTTATGAGAAGGCACAGAGTTAGTAGTATGCAGCCCCCTACACCTTTTTCCTTCATGTCCACAGCCACAAATTCTCAGTGCTCCCTGACTTTAAATTTCTTCCACTCACCTTCCTTCTTTAAGATACTCAGCTCTGGTAATACTGTCCAAGTTTTCTGTGTCTATGTCCAGACTCCTCCTTTGAAAACAATCTTTTTCGCAACACAGCTCAGCCTGGAATCCACATAGGTATCTAAGATACAGGTCCTTGTCTCCCTCCTTACTTACCTACCTACAGGTAATAGCACTTTTTTGACATTACTTGAGACTTGTAGTCCTTTAAAAATGAGGTTTTGTGGGAGATAAATTCTTCAGTGGCATCACATATCACAAGAGCAGGAAAATTACATCTTCTTCAGTTATTAAAGGCCACATTTGGATATATTTACACAAAAAGAAAGATCCAGCTGTCTCAAAAGTAGCAAAGATACCAGTGCATTTCATGTAGTCAACTAGATTTAAAAGAAATTCAGGAATGAAAGTAATTTGAACAATACCTAGGAGTTACTACCATGAGGGTATTAGGAGTGGTTTTGTACTGAATAGTAAGCAAGCAAGAGATTCCACCAAGTGCTGCAAATCTTCATGCGGGTCATTCTGAAGCAGTGCGAGCTATATACAGTTGTTGTGAGCATCTAGCAAAGTATTTAAAATTATTCTGCTTAGCCAACCATGACTTTGTGGTCTGATGTCTATCGTAACAGTTGCTGCTGATAGAGAGTCACCTCGCTTTGCTATTACTGAGACAAATAACTCCATCTTTTTCACATGTCCTTTTGGAAATGAAAATGTTTGGGAGGAAAAGGTAGCATTTTCAAAGGCTTATGTCTGAGTGTTGAGCTGAACCATCAATTACCTCTTGAACAGCCAGTCATCAAAGAAATACAAAATATTTTTAAGCAGCTAATGCTCATTTGTTTCTCAAGCTCTGAGCAGTTCTAGAAGATGCCTAAATGCCCACTTTAGCACTGTAAACATGAGGAACTGTTGTTACCCAGACAACTCATGTGAGTTTTTAAAAGCTGGTGATTTATTTCTTTTTTCTAGTTGCTGGTATTTTTTCACTAATCACATTTGTCTAGATAAGCAGTGCCTCAGGCAATTAAGGAACACTTATGAGGAACACAACCTCATGGTCCCCTGAGGCCTCTGTCCCAGCTCCCAAGGTGAAACCCAAGTCTGGGTAGCTGCCGTAGGCTTTCCAAGATGTTCACATAAAGAAAAAAGTGCCCCTTTGGCCATCCCAGTTTGTACTGTACAACTTCAAGTCATCCCTTTTGCAGAAGTCAAGGAAAGATAAATGATGAAGGAGCTGTAGCTGTCTAGACTTCCCCCCTTCCCCCCCCCCCCCCCCCCCCAAAAAGGGCCCCCCCACCCCCTTTTTGCCCCCTTTTCACCAAGGGTCAAAAAAAACGAAAAAAAAAAAACTTTTTCTCACGGGGTTTTTAA